>WTSP01026583.1:0-10038 GCA_025331215.1 Actenoides lindsayi
GAGAAGAGAAGAGAAGAGAAGAGAAGAGAAGAGAAGAGAAGAGAAGAGAAGAGAAGAGAAGAGAAGAGAAGAGATCTATCAATAATGCAATACAACTTCATTTTTCATTGCTCCTTTCACATGAACTATGTCCCAAAATGCTTTACAAGTTTAAATAATACAAGACCATGTATGTTATATTGTATAAATAACAGACAATCAGTGGCAGGAAGGTGTTGCCTGTAGAATATATTAAAGAGATAAAGGCCAGTAACAGAAAAGAGAGTGAAAGACATTAGGAGGGTCAGGCAGGGAAATGAAGAGGTGTTTGCAGATGAGATCTGAAAAGAGATGGAGAGTTGATGAGGCAGAGAGACACTGGAAAGCTGTTCCAGATGGCAAGAGATTATGCAAAGTAACAGAGAAAGCTGGTGTGAAATGAATGGAGGGAGTAGATGAGAGGGACAAAAGGAATTTCTGGAAGTGTGCTAACAAGGTAGGCATTTTGCAACCAGTGCCTGAGATGAATGGGAGGCTCTGGGATTTCTCTGGAAACAGAGGGGATATGAACCGCTGTTTTTACGACAACTACAAGACAATGGAGAGCTTTTTGCTTGCTGCCAAAATGCAGAAAAGCCCAAGGGAGACTCTATAGTTAAATCAGAGAAACTTGGAATTCTATAGGAAAAAAATAGCTATAGTCCATCTTCAGACATAACTTATTTACTAAATCCAAGTGCAGTTTGCATGGGGATAAGTCCAAATGACAATAAATTCTCCTCAGATTTTTAAGACGATCCATCTGGTGTGGGTTTTCAAATTCCCTTGCTATGCCCGCTGTGCCTCTGACCTACCCCTCCCTATGATAGTGTGCTCTCTAATCAACAGATATTCTGAACATTTGATATTTTAGAAATTAATCGCTTTTTAGCATCTGCACTTTAAGGGCAACATTTGTTGAACATAGAACATTTAGCTGTGCACATGGGACTTGCACTCACAAATATGACTGACGTCCTCAGGCTGATTTATTCAATGCTTGGCTCTCCCTACATGAAACCAGGGGATATTAGAAGTCATGCAGGTTCATTTTCCAGCCTGTGAACCCTGACCTCACTACTCCTAACCCCTAAAACTACTGGTTGGTTTTTTGGGGTTTTTTTTTGTCTTCTAGCACTAGGTGCTGTACATTTGATTTGATCTTCGGTCTGTCCTGATGGGTTTATATCTGAACACTGAAGAATATTTTAGTCCTTTGATTGCAGAGTTATTGCATGATGTAATATTGAGCCTGAGGTCTCAAGAGATTTTAATTTTTCAGAAGTAGCAAAGGGTAAATATTCCTGCATCACTTCCTCCATTCCAGCCTGACTCCCAAACTCATCATGAGGTCCTTTCTGTGCAAGAAAATACTCATGAAGAGTTTAAAAGTGAATTTAAATAAACAAACACAGAAATGGAATGGCTTCTCCAACAGCTGGTCTGGGGGCCAATCTGATGTTCACTAAGCCTATAAATGTCATAACTATGAAGCCAACAGGCTTTAAATTAAGCCTCTGATTTTGATCAAAAGATAAAAATTCTATTAAGACTTAGGAAATTGATAATAAAGTACTTCCTTGGACTTCCCAAATTTTTAGGTGGCACAACAAAACAAGACTAACCAATCAACATATTTGTTTTACTCTAGAGGTTTCAGAGATTGATCATCTGTTGTTCTTACCAGAACGATGTAAATGCAAGACAAAGAACTGTGCCAAAATGTGCTGCAAGAGGATGCAAGTGAACAAAAGAAGCTGAATTCCAACTGACCTGAAGAACCCGCCCCCCAGTGACATTAGGTATACATAATATACATTAGTCTTGAGAGGAGAAAACTGAGAGGGGATCTTATTAACGTCTATAAATATCTGAAGGGTGGGTGTCAAATGGAAGGGGACAATCTCTTTTCTGTAGTGCCCAGCAATAGGACAAGGAACAACGGGTATAAACTTGAGCATAGAAGGTTCCGCCTCAACATGAGGAAGCACTTCTCTACTGTGAGAGTGACAGAGCACTGGAACAGGCTGCCCAGAGAGGTTGTGGAGTCACCTTCCCTCGAGACTTTCAAAACCCACAGGGATGTGTTCCTGTGTGACATGCCCTAGGTGAACCTGTTTTGGCAGGGGAGTTGGACTCAATGATCTCTAGAGGTCCCTTCTAACCCCTAACATTATAAGGTTCTATGAGTCTATGATAATCTGCACCAAAATGCTTCTTTGTTTTGTCAGAGAGTTTAGCTTTAATGAGACTTCAGCTATAATGGTAAAACAATAATTGCTGGACCATCTATTTGTCGAGTGATTTTGCTAAAAAGTGCAGTCATACTTTGGTAAAATTAATTTCTAAAGTGACAGCCAAAATGTAGTGTTTTCTTGAAGTTCTGTCTTGGTATTTTCTTTCCTCCTCCGCTCATGCTGAAATAGTCTATTTTATGGACAATTAGTTGTGTTTCTCAACAATGTGTAAGTTACATGGAGCATGTTACTGACTGACTTGTAATGTAATGAAGAAAGTAGTGATGACACAGTTGACTTTTATCTAACAAAGACAAGAATTAATATCAATGTAATAGCTTAGGTAATTTTTCCAATATTTTTTTTAAGCCAACTTGATGGAGTGGGCATCTGATGCAGGATCCATGCATGTACAGGGAAATGTTTTGGGTAATATACAGGTGCAAATGTATCCACCAGTCAGATGTCAGGGAATGTTTGCCTTGCAAAACTGCAACTGTATTTTAATTGCTTTTCTTTTAAATTACTTGACTGTGCATCTCAGGATATACATCTTTTTAAACTACATTGCTCATAGGAAATAACTACATACAAAACCAAAAACTAGCTCCAATTTCCATACCTACAGGCAGGAATCTGGCAAGAGGCATATGTTTTGCAGTGTTTCTTAAATACTGTTTGGCTTAGGTTCTGGCAAGCAATGGGAAAAACAAATGGAAGAAAGCAAAGTGATTCCCAGGAGATGTTTGGCCACCAGCTCTGAGGTCTTAAAGCAACAGCATCTCAGATCAAGATATGGCAGTATTCTGACAACTAGTTCCAACATACGTGGTAGCAACATCTTAAATTACATTTGTTTCTGAACAAAGATAATCACCATTTTCGGAAAAGAAAGCTATTATGGTTCTGATGGGTAAGTTTATTTGACACACATAAACTAGCTAACCTCTGTGCCTGATATAGCACTAAAAGGTTTTCAAGTATTGTCCTGTGTAGAGAATAGAATACTCCGAGAGTCTTTGGACAGCTGGTTTCTACTAATTAGTGGAATTAAGGCTAATAATGTGCCAACCAAGGCCATACTCAGAGGACATGTAGAATTGCCTTGTTCTGGTTTTTCTAGCCCGATCACAGTAAGTTTAGGAAGAATACAAACCTTCCTTGTAAATGTCACCCCATGATGACAATCCAGCAAATACCAATGAATGGCTTAAAGTTCATCTAGACTTTTAAAGTAGCATATGAACAAAACTTTTGTGATGTATGCTATTTCTTAGGGATTACTAATTTTCTAGAAGTATAATTTAAATATTCTGAGGTCAGCCTCTTCAGAACTACTTCCAGAAAAGCAGACAAAGCATGCAAGTGGTGAAAATGCATGGAACTACTGCTAAGCAAAACAGCTCAGTACACTAGAGAATGATTCAGAGGACATACAGAATGTTGAACAAATCACAATATTGCTCTCAGTATTCCCACTGATTGTCTATATCTCACAGGGATAATGAAACTGCTCTAATGTCTATAGTTCTTTGGAAAGCACTCTCTAAAAACTCAATGTGAAAAAGTGAATTTTATCACAAATTGTGAAATAAGGAAAAAAAAATTGTAAGCTGAATATAAAAACTTAAATTTCTTGGCAGGTATTTGCAGCATCTTCAGTCAAGCCCTTCAAGCACACCTATGACAATAAGTTGTTTATTTGCAAGAAGATTGTCAGAAATAAGAGTGTCACACAGACTGAAGGACATGTTGCCCGGTATCTCTGAACCAAAGTAACTGTATGCTGATGGCAAAAAAAGATTTCACTTCAGCTCCTGCATTGTACTGCCTCTCTCCCCATTGCTTACCTTGTGGGAGCTTGGTACTTGTTGGACCCCTCGATGAGCTACGTCAACCCATTAGCTGCAAAAAATCTCCAAACCCTTGCAAACTAAAAAACACACAAAATCCTCGAGCCTGGAAAGTTTTCTGTAAGATTCAACCCACTGGTTGAATCAGATCTGAAAAGGTCAAACAAAGATGCAAAAGCAGAGCTATAACTATGTATTCAAGAGTATGGGATTAGGAAGGAAGAAATAACTGCTTTCTGGTTTTATGGAGGTTGAATTTTAGCTTGGTTATTTATCACATGACTTGACTCTTACACACCACACTGAAAAAAACTAGCCTCGGTAGTTGTGTATCTGCAATTCAAAAATCCTTCAGAGACACAGGCGGAAGGATTGCTGCTAGCGGACCCAAAAATCTTCTTGGATCCGATCTGCAATGAAGTTCTTATAACCACCTATCAGCTCTGTGCCTAATTTTGTTTTCTGCATCTTTCAGAGCAGACCATACAGGCCTGAAATTAAAGAGCAGGGCGTAAAGCTTACTTGCAGGAAGACAGAAGAAGTACATCTATGTCATCTATAGGTCTCCACTGGAGTGGGCTGACTCAGAAGTGACTCATTTTTGACTCAAGAACAGAACAGTTACATTATTTATGGTGGGAATATTACAAACATCAAACTACGGTTAATCTGAGCTAGTCCATGTTACCACCCCTACCTGAACAGGATCCAGCTGTGACTGAGTGATTCATCTTCAGCAACAGGAGCTCTCACAACACTTCAGGGCAATGATGAGCCTGTGGAAAGAGCAGCTTGAGGAGGCAGAAAGAATTCCAGCTCCCATCCTGCATTCATGTCCATTAAAAGCAAACATTCAACCTTAAAAATGCAAATGAATGTAGAAAAGGAGACCAAATAAAACCAGTAGCATCAACAGCTTCCCATAACCCTTTATGGCTCTCTGGAGTGATTACATCCTATTTACTTCCACTTCTTGCAGCTCTGTTATTGTATTCTGCCACAGTAAAAAAAAAAAAACAAAAACCAACAAAACCCAAGGCTCTTTAATTATCCTTCCACGCTTTTTGCCAGCCAGGCCCTGTGTCCTGGATTGAAATCAATGTTAATGGCTTTTGAGAAATATCTCTATAGATATATTTTTTAATTGATGTCTCCTCTTCCTCCTGCTGACCCAATTCTCATTTTCATTATATTCAAAAACACATTGATGATTCACTCAGATCTGATCAATTATTTTAGCTCCTTTCTGCAATAACTAAATTTAATAGTGCTTTGCTGGCACAATTTAATTACTGGCACAAACATCTGAAATTTGTGAACAACAGCTGAGCTGCAGTGACAGAAAGCAGGCGGTCTGGTGGCTGTTAGGATCCAAGAAGCAAGTAAACTAAGACAATGCCAGCTACTGGGTGGACTCATTACTACAATTTTACTGTTTAAACCTCTTCCTTATCCATCAGCTGTAATCTTTATTCCATCTGACAGGGCAATGGCCATTACAACCCTCATCTGTGTGACTATTTATAGTTATAGAGAAGGCACATACTTAAGAAATTGCCAGGCTAGGAAAGTGGGAATGGAGGAAAAGCAGAAGTGGCACCTAGAATGGCAAAAAAAAAATATTCAGGATGCTGGAGATAAAGGGTACAGAGGAAAGACGTGAAAATATTTCCCTGTAAGCAGATGGTGAAACAAGATCTCCAAGGGTCATTGCAGCAGAATTTCTATTGCTTCATGTTTTGTAATTGTATTTTCTGATGCCCAGTGAGGATGAAGCCTATTCTGCAATGTTTCCATTCATTAGGGTGCTCTTTCTATAATACCACTGCCTTTTACAATATCTTAATAAAATTACTTTGTGTCTTCTTTTCTTCACCAGGTTTGGTTGAAGTACTGCTCTCACACGACACATTTTTAATGTGTGGTCCTCACCACTGTGGGAGAAAGGCGAAGCTCAAAGAGTGTAGCAGGCAGTTGAAGTTAGCAGAGTGAAGGAAAAAAAGCTCCTCAGATGTCATGCTGTGATATTTCCTATGGTTTTGCTTCTTACCAGAGGTAGTTTTACCAGGCTGACATCCCCCGCGTCAGCGCTGCCTCATGCGGTGAATTCCATTTCATGCAAAATGGTGGGAAATGTGCCGTCTTCATGGCCTTGCTTCTATGAGCACTGTGCCTGCACATACTTGTGCTCGTAGCTAGTTCAGCAGCTACCTGTCATTGGGTTTTTGGTGTGCCAGGCTGGAGAGCAAGTTGTTTGAAGCGAGGTGACTGAGCTGATCTGTCGCCCCGGTACCACCAGGCCCAAGGCCTTCTGAACAGATCTCCAGACTTTTGAGTTTTTTCCTGGATAGCATTGTAATGAATCTTGTCCCTCAAGAATAGAAATATCCAAATACAAATCCTGTAGGAATCTTATGAAACAGCTTACTTGCCAGGCAGAGAAGCAGGAGCACTCAGTTCCTTAGGGTCTCTCTCTTGAAGTTTGCTACCTACTGTAATAGGAATACAGTCCACTGGAGGAGAAAATAAGCTCCCTAAAATAATTCCTTTTATTCTGCAATATGCTTTAGAGAAATCTTCATTGTTATTGTTATCATTGGATACATAGCATGATTTTTTTTACTGAGTGTTGTCTAAAGACAGGACAAAACCACCTGTTCTCTGCTCCAAGACAGTTTTGCAGCCTGCAGCAAGTGACAACAGGTGAATTCAGCCAGACAAGGAAATACAAGGAAAATCCAGTGTTAGTGAGATAAACAGCAACCTCAATATACCAGAGTCAGTCTGTTTTTTGCTGTTCACTTGAGAGCTAGTGGACAATTGTAGGGGAGCTTTGCAGATATTTCTGGATAAGTCTGTCAAAACACGGGGTTCCATGGAAGGAGATTTTTGTCTGAGGAAATAATAAAGAGGTCCTGTGGTTTCTAGTTAAGTTTCCACTCCCTTTATTGTTCATTTCTTAAGATTGTTGTCCTGGATCTGGATTATTCTGGTGGAAAAAGTCCACACTTTGCAAACTTATTAAAATTGGTTCATGCATTGTATCTGGAGAGGGCAAGAACCTGATCCATTTTGGAAGATAAGTATCACCAACTCTCTTTGCTGAGGTAAACCCTGAGTTAGGGGCACAGCACAGGCATGGTGGCTACTAAAGGGAATGGAATAGCCACCAGTAAAAAACCCTAGATATTCTTAAAATGAAATTCAAAGACCTGAGTGAAAGTCTTGCCACAAACTTTTTGCATCTGAAAAAGCTGATGGGATATTTCCAGTTGTTTGTGTACCATTCAGCATTGCTGTCAGAGAGGAAATGTCCTTGCTTGAGAAGATCTTATACATCAAATCTGTGTTTCAAGCCAGTGAAGATGAAGAGGTAATCAAGGGTGCTAATCATCACAGCGAGGTGTGATAAATCTGAACAAAAGCAGTGGTTGTGGGCAATAAATCCAACAACCTGATGGGACTGGCGCAGAGCCACCCGGGACAGGCTGATTGCCAGTAGTTTTGAAGGTGAGTGTAAAACGAAGCATCCTTTAAGTTAATAACACTCACATAATGAATATAATCTTTTATTAGAGCATGAGGTCTATGACCAATGCAAAATTAGTCTGCCTGAGTGTACAAACACTTATGTTCAGATGGAGAACTTGAGAGAGGCAAACAGGATGATGAATGCACCTGCAGGCTGTTATTTTCCTTCCCTTTGGCTTCTTCAGTCCTTGTTCAGCAGCTATATTCTCAGAAGGCTGTTTAGTCCTGAAACTGTTGTGCCTCATTATAAGATTATACAGTTCTACTCTGTTGGAAGTAGATGGAAACTGGCCATATTAGGATCAAATACTGGGGCAGATTTACGAGTGTGTATCCTAAGGGTAGTTTGGATGTCAGTGGCACAAAATTAGTCATTATTGTCTAGGCTGAAGAAAATAATGCTCATAGTCATCAGTGTGGGCTTTGAGTTCTGAAATGAAGTTGGGAAATTTTTGAAGTTGTCACATTTGTTTTCCAGCACAGAGAACTCCTTTCTGATCACTGGTGACTACTGAGGATTATACAGCCTGTGCAAGGACAGGAGAAAGTTCTGTCAACACCCTGGTCTGCCAGAGGGTCAGGCACTCTTCAGGGCTCTTCAATACGTTCTCAAGGAAGCTCAGTGGCTGGCATGCCCTGAGAGGCTAAACAGTCATGGCAGGCTTGTACAGAGTCATTGTAAGAGAGACATTTATCCTTGCTTCCTGAAGAACTTGCTGATGCTGGTCAGAGGAGGAGGAGAAGGACTTATTAGGGGAAGGTCAACTCTGAAGCCTTGTATTAAAGAACCCTTTGCAGGATAGCAGGGCCATAATGCTGAGCAGTAATTCCTCTTGAGGTGGGACTAGAGGTCTGATGGAGCTATAGGCTGATCTCAGCTCTGCTGATAGTGTCAGTAAGTATTGCTGTGCTTCTGATGAGAAAAGACCAGCATCCACACAAGTATTTGAGATGTCTCACTTTTCTTCTCTCCAAAGACAACCTTCTGACTGTGCTGCACAGGTACACTCCTCTTGATGATCTCCTTAAGTGCTCCATATCTTGGCAGCCATGGCTCCTGCCCTGAAAATGGGAGTGGTCATTTTGTCGTGAGACTTCTTTCATTTTTGTTTGTTATTAATTTTTATCCCACACTAGTGTTTATAAATGAAAATACTGTGATCTGGGATTTCCAGAGTAGGAATGTCAGACTTAACATCAAAGGACAAGAATCTTCTAGCTAAAAACTTACTTTTAAAAATAGGTTGAAACATACTGCATATTTTTAAACAGGACCTTGTTGGTGGTCTGGCAGTACAGGTCTGGCAGTACAGGTCTGGCAGTATAGTGTATGGCTGTAATGGTCAGATAAAGACGGTCAAATGACTTCAAATGTTCAAGAGGGTTTTTGAATCAGAGCAAGAGCTACATTGACCCACAGGTTTCTGAGAATACTACAAGTGGAATCAATGGAGATGAGTAAAGGGTTTTAATGATGGTATTTTTAATTATTTCAAGCTACAACAACTACAAAAGAAAGTAGGAAAAGATACCCATTAACTGACCAATGAACAGGCTTTTGTGGTTTAATTGCTTCAGTATCACTGCCAGTCATGGACTCTCTATTAACACCTCCACTAAATGCTCTTTATCAATTTATTTTTTTTTTAGCACCTCCCGATGAATGGTAGCTGGGGCCCTTTCTATCCTTTCTCTTCTTGGGGAAGCACACTGGCAATGCCAGGTGAACTCCAGCAGTTCAGACTGGAGGTGTTTGAGCTCACTGTCCCTAGTCCTGCTCCACTCCGCCCTCTGCTGCTGGTGAGACATGAGAAGTAGCACGAGGGCTGAACAGCACTTGAGGTGATAGGATCAAGCAACTCCCCTGGAAACTACTTATGATCTCTGCAGGTGGACACATGTTGCTGTAATGTTTATATGGGAGGGATGGGGGGGTGAAAGGTTTTTTCAAAGGAGTCAGAAAATTATTCCTGTGTCTGTGGAATAATGATATGAGATGGGGGTCTATGTGTGACTCTGTGGCAGCTAAATCTTAGCTTGTTTCTGAAGAAAACTAGATAGAGCTTGCTGCAAGAAGGAAATTGCCAACATTTGTTTATCAACATAGTCCATGATAACCGTCTTGTTTGTTTTCTTCCACCACCCACATACATTGATTCTTCCAATACAACCAGTACTTAGGAAGCTGAACCAGACATCAGATGAAGTAAATATCTTGGGAAACTATTTTGGCAATTCATAATAGAAGGTTGTTAAGTTATTCCTTTGCTCGATTTATTTTCTTTTTTCTTCTTTTTCTTTTTCTTTTTCCTTTTCATTTGCTTTTTTCTTTCTTTTTCTTTTTCTTTTTCTTTTTCTTTTTCTTTTTCTTTTTCTTTTTCTTTTTCTTTTTCTTTTTC
>WTSP01026584.1:878-11095 GCA_025331215.1 Actenoides lindsayi
CCGCTTTTTGCAGAGGCTGCAACTTTCACTTTGTCACATTTTGGGGGGGGTGGGAGAAGAAAGGCATCGAGTCACTCGGGTAACAAGCTCACAAATTAAATTTTAATTGCAGAAAGTGTCCAAGTCAGCAGCGTTAAAGCTTAAGGAGGATGGAAAGGAATTGACGTTTCTTGCACAGAGAATTTGCTACCACTGGGAATAGACGGAAAGTCTGTGGATGGGTGGAGGGTGGGGGGAGATAGGCAAAAATAATAAGAAAGTAAATGATGAGACAAAGTACTAATTAAAGTGATGCAGAAAAGTGAGAGACTGTTACAAGCTCGAACCACCTGTAGAGGGAAATCTTTATACATAGTAATTTCTGATAGCTGATCTATAGAGAAACTAAAGGGAATTGCACGTTCCAAACTTCGCTGCTCTGCAATGTGCAAGCTGAAGTGGCGAAGTGCTTGGTTAATTCTCGGGGGCTTGCAAACTGCAGAGCCCATCAGCTCAGGAGAGACAAGAGTTTAGCAGCTACTGAGTCTCAGCCTCCACCTTGGCCGCAGCCATCTGTGGTGCATGTCCCGGTTTCCTCTCAGGCTGCTGCTCTCGGTGTGGTTATCAACAGATGTCTTGCCTGAGAAGAGTGGATTTGATTTATTGCTAATTCTGAGCGGGTTGCTTAATCAGGAAAAGTTGGGGAAGGGGGAAGGTTTCCAAAGTAGCTGTGAGGTCTGACCGCTCAAAGCAGCGGAAACCCCCCAAGAACCCGGCTCAATTTCCGTGTAACCAAAAGAGTAATACCTAACACCGCATGATAACCAACATGGGGCACGCTGGGAGTCATGTGCCCCACCTTCTTCAATGCCTTTTCTTCTAAGGAACCTCAGAGTACTCTGTGGAGTGATGAAGCAGCCTGACTTCAGAGAGGACCCAACATGCAACTAACTGCAAGGTGATGGCTAAACGCCTCAGAAGCATGAGGTGGCACCAAAGCCATGGCAGTTGGTGCAGAAAGTCAAAAGTGAGGTGGTTTCAAGGCAGCATTGTCCCTTCTTGCTTGTTTATGCGCTGTTTTCACATGGTCTCATGAAGGGCAGATCTGCCAGGAATGGGCCAGGGGTTACAAAGCCCTGATCTGTTAGTGCTCCTGCCTGTTGCACTATAGGTCCACCTGCCCTGCAGAAACATGGAGGTCTTGAGTTAGCTTGGCCTTGAGTCACCTCTGCTGCCATCTGTTCACCCCTCATCTGTTGTTTGCCTATCCAGCTGAGAAAAGGTGGAAATCCTGTGGTTTATTGCTGTGAATCTTGATATGCACGTCACTGGGGTCATCTGATTAGTGAGAACTGCAGGAGGTGACACACCATGGGGCAGTGCCACTCACTTCTTTCCTCTGCATAGTGTTACAACAGCTGGAGTCCATTACCTGGGAGTGCTGGTTTAGGTCCAGCCTGTGCCTTCATAATATGCATTCGTGCCTCTGATTTCTGGCTCAATGACCTGTATCATCTCCTGCCAAAAAAAAAAAATAAATAAGAGGCAAGTTGTTCCCAACCTTAAGTTTCTGAGGTTTAGGCTTCATCTGTTTTCTCTTCTCTGTTCTTCACCCCCATCCCCAAATCTCTGACTGACCTGGGTGTCTGAGTGTTCTGAAATGCCACCAGGTTTAAACAGGTTCAGGAGCTCCTCGCTGGACACTTTAAGGAAACAGCCTGTGACAGGATGACTCTCTGCAATGAGTTTCCATTAACTCCTTTCACTTCCCCTTCCCTGGGAGCTTCTGAGGTCCTACACATGGTCTTCTCAGTACAAACTCTCTTTAACCTAGATATTCTCACATCCACTTCACCTATGAGTCACTGCACTTTCTAGCCTACAATTACATTTGCATAGCTTGTGCAATAGAGGGAATTCTCCAGCCTGCCCACAGCTCACCTACCTTCCTGCAGCATTCCAGATGCCGTGTGTTTTCATGTCAGGTGTAGAAGGCTTTTCTGTTGAAAGAGCTAACCACTTCTATCTTTTTCTGCCCTGTCCTTTCTCTCTACTTCCATCTCCTCCTAGTCCACGGATGAACAGGGACTGCATCAACACAGGACCTTCCCCTGAAAGTGCTCATCTAGGTTTAGATGCTTCTGCTGAAGTATACCCCTTATTAAGGCTCCTCCTGCTTTGTATGTTCTTCTGCCATTCTCAATTTTTCTCATGTCAAACTATGTCCTGTGATGCCATTTATCTCAAGGAGGCCGCATAAGATAACTCACAAATGAAGCTTTTATTCAAGATGGTGGTAGCATATGCCACCATATTAAGAACATCAGGTGGATGGGCATGTAGATGAAAATCCTGTGTATCTTCTCACAGTGCCTCCCTGGATTGACTTAATAACAACTGCATAGTACTATTAGAGATCTAGGTACAGTCTTCTTCGTAGTACATGGGCAGCTGAATGAGCATTTTCTCATGAAAAACCTTCAGAGAAGCAGTCCCACACCACCTTAGATGCTCTAGGAATAAGAGGCAAAACTCTTTCTTCTACTCAACTATGCATGTAGTAGGAGGACTGGACAAAAAGTCAGTGCTGGTGAGGTAGAACTGTTTTTTTTTCTTTTGTCAGACATCTTATGCTATTTTATGACCATAGGTCAATCAGGCTTCAGTTGTGCTGAATATTGTACTTTACGAGTGGATAAATGGAAGAACAAAACAGTTTATGGCTTGGACTCACCTTTAGTTTATAAAAAAATGAAAAAGAGGGCACAAGTCCACAAGCCATCTGGAAGAAGTGTCGACCTCTCTCAATTTCATTGCAGACCTCTCTGAAAGACACTCCAAACTTCATTGACACCCATGTGCAGTCTCACTGCCAAGTTAGTTCACCTCTACTTTCTCATTTGAAGAACTAGTATCAAGCCAAGATGAATGGCTCCGCTCGTCCATGTACTTCACAGGGCATTTTCGATACACCATGACCTATTTTCCCCTCAAAACACCAGGATGGCAAATAAGATGGTAAGATGGTCTCAGCCCTGACATTTGCCTTATTGCAGTGCGTTCTTGCAAATTCATGCTGTATTGAAGCTTCAGTTTCTTCTGCTTCTCAAGCCTAGTCGTAAGTTTCCCATTGACACCCAGCATGAGCGTGAGGCCGTGCATCTTACTCCTGTCACTTGTGCCGTTCTACTCCTCTTTGTTCTGCGAAAGATCTCCTTCCTATCAACTTGTGTCTGTCTCTTCCAGTGACTGTCCCACAACGATCTGCAGAGCTGGAATACCTTTCTGCAAAATTTCATTTTTCCATGGCTCTTCCAAAATACAAAATCATGCTGGGACACAAGTCATTTTCCTCTGTTCTTCATGGGAACTGCATCTTTCTTCTGTGTCCATCCATTTGGACTGTGACCTCGTGGGGCAGGTACCGTGTCTTGTCCGTTGTTTTGTACAGTACCCACCACATCGTGGGTGCTTAGGTAAGAATTATGTCATCTGTCATTTTTATTCTTTTCCTCCCCACTGAATAAGGATTATTTTAATACCTCTCTTTTTAGATGTTGGCTCCTGGCTAGAGTGTTCCATATGGCTACTTTTTGATGCTGTGTTTGCACGGCATCCAGTAGAAGGGGACCTTCATCTGTGACTGCCAATATATAATGACAAGGCTCACGTTTGAAAGTTTAACTTGTGACATGTGTTGCTAACGTAAGGAGCAATCAACTGATACAATATTAAAGTAAAAAAGAATTAACACGTTTCTAAATTTAGCTAAGTGCTCATTGTCAGTCTTGAACAACAACTCAGGATAGCTTTTTATATGCAAACCTTGAAAGACGCAGAAGATCATTACATGGAAGATAATTCAGACCTTGTATCTCTGTTCATGTAGCCCTACATTAATTGCAATTACTGCAAAAGCAGCACCAAAGTGATGATCTGTGAGGGATTTGCAGAAGTGTGTGTGTGTTTCATCAGCTGGCTCTGCAGCAGGCATTCATAGCAGTATAATAGTAGCCTGCACTTCTCTGTTGCCCACCCATGGATCTCCGGATCTCCATATTCTGCTAATACTGAGTTATGTATGATGCTCACTCCCCCATCCAGTTCACATCATGAGCTGGGTAAGTATTAACACACAGCTCCTGACATCAAGAGAATGGAAATGTAGCCACAGCAAGGAACAGAAAAACAGATGCTACCCATCCTTTGCTTTGATGGACCCACTGGTGAGGGGACCAAGCAGAAAAAACCACTGTGGTTCCACTACATGTGCTCAGCCGGCCATCAGCTGATGGTAGTGATGTCATTAGGTGTCTGCAAAACAGTGGGGTTTCTGATGACCATCTTAAGGGCTTATACTCTTCTGAGTATTTGAAGCGTGTCCTTCCTCCTGTTCATTTCATGACACGTCTTGTCTTCCCAGCAATAGCTGTCAGTCCAGTCGTCATCACAGTTTTCCCTAGGGGAACCTAAGCATGTCTTCACCATAAAAGCCTGTAGATGTTTCCACTCCCATGCCTAGTGACATGAATTGCCTCCTTCTAATTCATGATCAAGTAACACTGTGTACCAATAGCCATAGTCATTGATTTGGCAAAGTCGAAGGAAGAGAAGGGTTCTGAGTTCCTACAGAGAAGATTTAGCAGCTGGGAAAATAAAAGCCATTGCTGCTTGGCCAGCTGGTCCTCCTGGGACTTCCACAAGTTCTGTACACACTGATGTTTTGCCAGTCACAGTCAGGGAACCAGTGGCTTAATTTGTAAACTGTGCCTGGCAAAGACAACTTGGATCCAAGCAGAAACAGCTCGGATCCTGGAGTTGTTTCTAGGGTTGAACTTGCTAGTTATGTTACACGGTGCGTAAATGTTAACTGGGGATAAAAATAGATGTTCAGGCAAAAAAAGTCGTATGTGATCTAGATCTCATGCTCCATTCATGTTTTAATCTTCCCTGATGTTATTGGAAACCATTTTGCCAGATATTTCTACGCTACTGAATCCAGATTTCTGGATGTTTGGGCTCTAGCTAGATAGGAATGCCAGAACTACCAAACAGTGTGAATCAGAGATTTTTCTTACCCAAAAAGGTAAGTAGAAAAGTGATTGATAAAATCGCCCTCTTGTCCTGGTTTGAACATCCTTTGGATTTGCTGGCCAATTAGCAATTTTATGTTGTAATTTTTGATAGCCAGATTAAACTACGTTATAAGAAAGAACACATCAGAGACAACCAATTAGGAAAGAGCAGCATTACAGGAGCATCGTAAGTCAGGATAAGAGCTCACAGGGCCGTGTCTTCATAACCCTAGGCATCTCACCTTGTCTTTCACCTCAACATCTACAAAATGCAGCTAAATGAATGTATTTTCTTTCTTTATCCCACTGTCATCTTCCTTGAGAGACCTTGATTTTATTTATTTTTTTTCTTTTAATAGATCCTTTGGCTTCATGTTCTATTATCTTAGTAAATAAATTCTTCCTAAATTACTTTAATATCACCCCAATACCATACCCCATTCTCTCCCACTGGCTATGATACTGCCAGCTTGAGGGAAAGATGGACACAGGTTTTGGTCATTTCTTCATCAGTCCCTTCTATTTTTTTCTACCAGCACCAGAGCCTGTATAATTCACCTCAAAGTGTTGTCTTATCCTTTTGCTCTTGTTTGTAACTCTTTCTTTAAGGTGGTTGCCAGCCATGTGCACATTACATTAAAGGTCATGGGTCTTACTTGTGAAAAGTTCCATTTTAAAGGCCGATGAAAACCAAATCTTAGTGTAAATGCTTATCAAATTCATAGCAGAAATTCTCAAAGGTTATGCTCTGTGTATGTGAAGTATGATGCCTATTCACTGTATTTCTTCCATAGGTTCAACTTCTGTTAAGCTATGGTATGATTTTTCTTTTGATATCATCCTTGATATTAAGACCTTAGTACTCTTTTCCACCAGCTCCATTATGCTAACGGTTTTCTTCCTTTCATCCCTGTCACACAGAGGTATGTCTCTAGGGTCTGATTTTGCAGCCATTGGAGGAGAATCCCATTTCTATCATTTTACACATTACAGCCATGACGTATCTCTCTAAAGTTAGCAGAAAAGCTAAAGATAACAAAGCGACCCAGAAATGCTGGCATTTCAACCCACAACTGTTCCAAGTGTTCATTAATGCTATCTGTATGAGACAATGTTAGCACGTGAGTTGCCTGTTTTGTTGGTTTCCTGATCTTTGCATCCAGGTTCTCAAAAAATTCCATAAATCAAAGTCACAAGTCTTAAAAAGTCCTTGATCTGCTGACACAGGTGAGATTTTCTTTACTAACATACTGCACAGCCTCTTGCTCTCATGTTGGAGGAGAAGCACTCTTCCCCTCCTTGTGCTCCCTTGCATGCTCTGATCTCTCTGATTATTTATATTGCTGTCCTCTTACTGATTACTTTTTATTGATTATGCTGTAGATATCTTCAAGAACAACCTGGTTAGGTAAGTAGGTGTTGTCTTCATTTCATGGGTAGATTAACCAAGCATAAAACGATGGGCACTTCACCTGAAATTTGAGGAGAACCTCAAAAATAGTCAAGGAAAAAGCCTTTCCATGGGAGAGTTCAGATCAATGCTTGTTGCAGCAAATTTGTGATCAGAAGAGGAATATTGAGATCCTAATCCCCTGCTTTAACTAGTAATTGCTCTTCTTCAGTTCCTTTCACTAGCTTATACTTTGCCACCCATAATAACCAGTAGATTGTTGGATTGATGTTGCACTAATTTATTTCCATTTTGATGCGATTGCTCTTTTCTCTGTATTTTACTGTCACATGAGTTAATTAGTATAAGTGATTGATTGCCCTGACACAAGGTGAATTATATTCAAAAAGAGTAGATTTTTTTTGTGAGCTCCTGGTATATCTTGCTGGCACTTCTCTCTGTTTCTAGTCATCTTCTGCTCTTCTTAAGCTGGGGACGTATCATGTGTCATTCAGCTGCCCAGGTGAACTAGGCCAAGAGCAGACTCAAACTATGATAGTAACACTGGGTTAGGAGAATACATTATAACCCTCCTGTTAATGAATCTGTTCCCAGCTCACAGGTCAGCAGAACTCTGAGGCTCTGAGGAGGTAACACTTGAACTACAGCAGAACGCTGTTAGGCTCTTTTCCCCTTGTGTTGCGGTGCTCCCTCTGCCTGATCCTTGTCTTGAAGAGAGAAAGTGAAAAACATCTTCCTGGCCAAAATGAGAAAGAGGTGGAGCCTTAAAAAGCACTGAATCAAAACCCCAAGCGAGTAATGAAGACCATTAAAATAGCTTTACTTGCAAACTGAACTACTTTGTGAGAAACAGATCATAGTCGTTTTGAACAGAAATTTTGTGTAGACTAGTATTTTCCTACTACTAAGAACACTGGTATGCCAACGTGTGCCATTATCCATCAGGGCAGAGTTTGGAAGGGAAATTTCCAAGGGTGAGGATGGTCTGATATGCTGATCGTATTTGTTAAGAGACCGGGCTGCTCTCTTTGGCAGCTCCAGTAACTCCAAGTGAAAGGCCACGTGCTTGCAGCTGATGGGCGCTCCACTGCTTCCTCCAATATCACCAAAGTATTACTTTTCAGTGGAGGAAAAAATTACAGGATCCATTGCTTTCATTAAGACTTCATTGGTAAAGAGGTCTAATTGTTTGGAAACAAGGAGTTTGCTGATAACTAAAATAACAAGACTGAGGATAAATTTTCCTTTTGGTGCTTCTAATGATCAGGAGAAGTGGGAACTACTGTTTGGTACATGATCACCTGCCAAACGTTCTTTCCAGTTTGGATGGTTTCCGTTTCTTTTTTAAGCCAGAGGTTCTGTGGGCACTGGACTTTTATTCAGTCAAGCCTTTAACAGCAGACAGGCAAGACAGGAGGTGGTTCTGCTGAGATGGAGATGACACATTTTGGTGGAGAAGCAGAGGAGAGCAAAAGGCAGTAGCAGGCTACTTTTGTGAAATTGAGGCTGAAAGATGGTACTACAGCTTCCAGAAGAAGATGGCAAACCTTCTGGTAGAAAAAAAAAAAAGCTTTCTATCTACCCTTTGGTAGGTAGAAATCTTAGTTCTTTCCCTAAGCTTTGAGGGTTTAGGAAAAAACCAGACATGCGTGTGACTGCAAGGAGCTGCTAAGGCTGGGAAGCAGGCAGGGAATTCCAGGCATCCGCCTGGATGAGGAGGGCCTGAGGTCCAGGAGCTGCCAGGCTTGCCAGCATACCCGCTCCTGACCTGCCACCAAGATCATCTTTTGTACACAACCATGTCAATACCTTTTCTTTGCAATAGAGAGAAGCTGAAGCTAAACAGCTTTCCTCTGCTCACCTGCACAGAGGTGAACACTACGGAGAAAGGCAAAGCTCTTAGGGTATGTGCAGGAGGAAAGAGAGAAGATGACCATCCCCTCCCCTCACATCAGGCTGTGCGTTGTCTGGATGCTCTTGGGTCTGAGCAGCAGAAGATAGTTTAGGTGTGCACACCACCAGCGTTAAACTCACGCGTGGCCCATCGTTTATATTCATCCAGGGTGAGATTCATTGCAGCTCCTAAGAGAAGGTGTGTCTGGGGCTGGTTCTTTGTCTGGGGCCTTGAGGTGACAAGATCTGTCTTTGGTATAAGATCTTTCCCTACTGTGGTATTTCTTCATGTCCTTCTGGTTTCTGGGCTACTACTGCTGTAAAGGCCGCCTTTCCAGGTATATATGTTGAAAACATGGTTTAAGCTGGGTTTTTCTTCCAGATCAGAAGAGTGACATCTCTCCCAGTGCTGGGAAGGTGGGTTGATGGCTGGTGTGCACGGAAACGTGTGAATGACAATGCATTTGCTCGCTTCCACTAGCGAGTACATGTAGTCATTTGAAATGCCTAATCTATCTCTCCCAAGCCTGGCAGAGCCTACGATGTGATCTCATAGAGGTGTGTGATGCCCCCCTCCCCAGGTGCTGCTCTGTTGGTTGGCAGTGGCATTGTCTGGCTCAAAGAGAGGGAGACAGAGAAGGGGGGAGAAACAGCCTTACCTCATTGATTGCAGTTTATTAACATTAGGGAATTCATTGTCTGCGAAAGAAGTTGGCAATAATTAAGTGAGTTAATAAATAAGGAATGTGTGTGTACAGATTAGACAGTAAATAACTTACCGGCTTCTTGATTGCCCCAGCATTTTGCTTCTCTCCTCATACAAGGTGTGAAGTGGGGTGATGGTGAGCAGAGCATAGGAGGGGGATTCTCAGTCCTCACCTGAGGAAGAGACGGTCCCATCAACCTTGGCTTTCCCTCGGGTGCCAGCGTGTCTGAGCCTGTCCCCGGGGGCGGGGAGGTTGTTTAATGCTTTTAGTGCCATTTTCCGACAAAGGAGAGATGTGTTTAAAAATAGCAACAGCCCTTTGCGCTTGCCTTTTTTTTTTTCTTTTCTTTTTTTTTTTTTTTTTTTTTTTTGTTGTTGTAAGCATTTTAAGAAAGAGCTGCGTCCCTTTGTCTGGGAGATAGGGAAGCTGACCTGCTCTTCAAGGTCCTCAGTAGCTCCTCTGGGACCATGGAAGGGCTCCTGGTGACCCCCCTTCCAGACTGCAAGGGGTTAATTGTCTGTCCCCCTTCTTCACACACTTAGTGGCAAGCCAGGTTGTTTCAGAGCTGTGTTTTGCTTAGTAGAACCTGGGAAAGGTGTGGTACCTCAAGGAAATACCTCTCTTGGGCAGATAACCCCCCCGCATTTGTCAGCAAGACAATTCTCTTTTGTCTGGTTGCTATTGCTGCCCGGGTTTGGGGCAGGGGGAAGTCGGGGGGGGGGGGCGGGGGGTGTGAGGGTGTGGCTTTGGGTGGCACTCTGCAAGCTCAGGTTTAGCCATTTGCATACAGACTATAGGAGCATTCTAATTTTTAATTGCAATTCCATTTGTTATTCTCTCCCTTTCCCCCACCCCTCTCCCTGTATAATCTGGATCATTGCTCTCTGTAGCTGATTCCGTGGGAGACCAAGCAGAGTGCGTGGGTGCAGAATATAGAAAGCCAGAGCCATAGAATCTGTTATTTGCGTCATTCTAGGAGACGGGGCTGTTTGCCTGACAAATATACAGAATTAATCCTGGTTTTATCAATATCTGTCTTTTGCTACAGTAGCCAAATACAAGTGTAAGGTGGTAGGGGGACAAGCTGCTGCTGCTGCTGGTCTTATTTGGGAGGGGGGACACCGTGGGGGGGGGGGCGGTTAGAGGGGGAGA
>WTSP01026585.1:0-16086 GCA_025331215.1 Actenoides lindsayi
AGTGGCCTTGGTCTGCACACCAATCCTTGGTAGTAACTCTAAACATGGGGTGTTATCCCTGCTAGAAGCAGACACTGTCTGTGAGAACAGGCTGCTACCTTCAGATGGTGCAGTTAGTGAGAAGAACTGAGATGGAAAGTAAAATTATAGAACACAATTAGTTCTGTTCTCACTCAAACCAGGACAATAACTATTTATGTATTAAATGTTCAGTTCTGTAGTTTGTAATTTCAGAGGAGAATCAAGTAAGACTGCATATGTATGCATTGGATATTCAAGACTGCTGTCTGATATTTAACATACATAGTCCTTTGTCAAATTGCAGGAGAGCCTTCCTAACATGTAATTCCAGAAATACCAAGACAAATAAAAAGTTTACACTCCTCTTTGTTTCTGTTCTGGAGGTAAGCAACACTGACAAACTGGGGATCAAGACTCCTTTTAAAAAACTGTTTCATTTTTTGCTTTAATACATATAACGTGTAACAAAAATGCAGAATTTGAGAGGAAAATGTTGTTAAAGGAATATTAATTTTGAAAGGTAAAGCTCTGTAAAGCACCTTTATTAAGATTCATTATTTATATAGTATGTATGTACTAATGCTATAGCTGTAGTACAATAAAATCTTGAACTGTAAATCCCGTTTCTTAAAACTCTAGCAGCAGAGCATTTTGTTCAATCAACTGAATTACACAGCTGTATCAGCTTGTAATACTATATAATACTGTGATATTGTGTGCCACAAAGAAAACTGTGATAGGCATATAGTAAAATGTTCCACATATGGAAAATGGAGTGTAGCTCTTGTGATCGAGTTCCTATTTGTTTAGGGTTTTCAATAGAGTATTTGGGATTGGTACCATTACATTTTACTAAAATTGCCCAACGTTTCCTATGATGCTTATAATTGCCTCAAATTTCAGTCATTTGTTCTGAACTTTTCTGTAGCTGGTTTACTTAAATATTGTATTTGTTTTCAGCGATTCTTAGATATAAAGTGCCTTTTCCCAGTGCTTAAAATAAAAGTAAATAGAATTTATTTAATCTGACATTCTTATGTCTTTTGGAAGATAATTGAAATTTGGCATAGGAACAGCCATTCAGTCAGGGATACACTTATTTTGTTCTTAAATGTTCTGTTTATGTAAATTCATGAAAAATTCTTATTTACATATGCACAAGCCCTTTAGTATTAATCAAATCAAATGGCAAATCCTGTTCTGTCAGGGACGCTTCAGTGTAACACAGATCCTAGCACTGACAAGACAGTTCGTGAGACATTGAGGCAGAGTATTTAAGGCTGTTGCAGTATCTGTGTGATGCTCTTGCCTGCTAAGTCCCTGCACAGGTCATGATCGCATCCAATGATGGTAGCCAGGATCCAACACAGCCCAGTGATCACCAGGAAGGTTTCTAATGATGAAGCAAGTTCTAGGTCAACAAGAATCAGACTGGACATCATAAACTGTAATTGGGGCAAGGACTTATTGAACAAAGGGAACAATGAAAAAGGTCGTGATTTAGAGGAATGTATTGAAAAATATACATCCATTGAAGAAAATGTCTCTCTCCTGTGACATGGTTGTGAAAGATTCAATTTCTATGCTCTCAGGAGATATTTGTAAAACACACCGAGGCACTTAATAGACTGACACCCTGCCTGAGGTTACTGTGTTTAAGTGGTATAGTCATGACTCATAGAAGTGTCACTAAAATCGTATATGGAGGATTTTGAATGTTCAGTTTTCTTTCGTTAGAACTTAGTTTGTATATGTATTTTCCCTATTAAATTCTCAGAAAAATACCAAAAATGAGATTTCAAAAACCCCAACCCAACCTCCTTAAAAACAAAGAGAAAAATAAGACTGCTAGCAGATACTCTGTACTGCAGTCTTTACTTACTGACCCACCTTCTGAATTTTCCAGATAATGGATGATATTTTATAATAAGTGGAGACCTCAGGTTTGTAGGGTTCTGCCTCATTTATTGTATCAGTTGAATACTTCATGGTCAATGTGGTAGGGGACTGTAGAAAGGGGTGGCTATCATGAAAATAAGCCTTACAGAGTTTAGATTGCTTGCATGAACAGATACCATAAACTATTGAAAATTGGCACATTCTGAAGGACATTAATCTTCTGTATATCCTGTGTCATAGGACGGCCTTGTGCAGATACCTAATATGTTCTATAGCATAGCACTTCACAACTGTGTTTAGGTATCTGAGTTGAGACCCTAATTTGTGCACTATTAAAGTAACAACTCTATTGAAAAAAAAACCCAACAGATAGTTAATACTGGTTTGGATGTCAGAGAAAGGCTGGAGTGCAGTTGTGGAAATTAGATTTAGAGTCTTGCACCAGACAGTGTAGATAAAGCCAAATAGATGATTGCTGAAGAAATAATTTAGTGTGGAATGGAATAGGTATGCCACATGAGAAACAGAATAGGTATTTGATTATTTTCATACAAATGCTAGCATCTAGTCTACATAAACACCACAGACTTCCATTCTTGGTTCTTTACTCCAGAGACTTTTACTCATTTAACAGTTTTTGTGTGGAAGCATGTAACTGAAAACAGTGGGAATATTTAGATTTTTCTCTATCCACAATGAAGTTAACAACAGGGTTAAGTAGCTCCCTTCTGGTGTGATGGAAAGTGATGCTGCTGATTGAAGACTGTTTGGTGAAGAAAACCCCTAAACACAGCCTTCAAAAGAGTAAGTATCTTAAATTTCTCTATCAGTATCATGAACCCTCTGACAGTCACTGTAAGCATGAAACGGTGTAAACCATATGAATAACAGCATAGAACCATTTAGGATTAGGAAATACTGCAGGTGTGTAATACTTGAGCTATACTGTATTGTCAAGAAATTCCAGCATACACGTATACAAGGATAAACTTTTACTTTACAAACAATGACCTCAGCCCTCGTGTTTATATTCCAAGCACCTGGTGAAATGTGACTTTGTGTGATGTTTACTCTCTCTGTTTCAACTCTCAGGCCACCTAATTCTGCACTTACCTTACGGTCCATATGAGGAAATACTGGGCCATTCCAAGTGGTGTCCATCTGTGACAACCACTGAATCTGTTGTTGAGAGCTGACAATTACTGTAGTACTGAGGGACATGAGCTTTCCAGATGTATACTTCTGACATACAAACTGTCAAATGCCCTCTTATGTTCCCCTACATTAAGGGAAAAGCTGTAAGAAAAATTATGCCAGCTTTACAGTAAATAAGGATTCCCCTTCAACTATGAAATCTCCAAATAGCTGCTACTTAAGCATTCAGGATGGTCTTTGCTTATCTAGTGATACAATATCCAAAGACTGATGCATGAAATGTGTCAGAAGCAGCAGTTCTGTTTTACAATGGCAGGATGCCACAGTTATTTTGGAACTGTAAAGATAAACATGATGGGGTCCAAATAGCAAATAAAATGTTAATTTGGGCCTCTGATCTTTCCTTTCCTTTCCTTTCTCTTTCTGTTCCCTTCCTCATTTCTCACTTATTTTTGGTTGGAAATCAACAGAAGGGACCAGAATGCTAAAAGCTTTTCTCCCAGCAGTGTGTGTTTATATACTTCTGTGTGTTATGAAAGCCTGCGCTGATTGCAGCAGCAGGAGTCAGCTTCAGGGAACAAAAGCTGTTTTCTCTCCTTGCCATTTTCTCTTCAGAAATTAATCTTGCATGCATGTGCTTGCATACACACACATATGCACACACTGAAACATAATGGGGGTTGGAGTTCTCTTCATCAGTGTGTTCCCTGTGCTCTGTGTGAGGTAATCTCAGTTGTAATACATAATCTTTTTTTGGCCCTGCAACTTTTAAATTCTCTATTGATTTTGTGTTTCAGTAAACCTGAAATACATGTATTTTCACATAGAACATGATTTATTCTAACACAGCAAATCATTGGTCTTCCCCAGAGAGAAGGTGCTGCGTGTGTTCATTCTTTTTTAACAAAAGGTGCACGACATGGAGCTTTCTGTTTGACAGCCCAGAATGAGAAAGTTGAGATAGAAATCCAAGGAGTCAGCTTATCAGTTATCAGGAGGAAACGGGAGATGAGCATCAAAATTAAACTTTAGAGATGTGAATTATATCACCTGTGGCAGTGTCCAAACCAAGGGACTATGTCAAAAATTCCATCATGAAGGACTGTGTGTAAAAATCACAGGCATGCCAATTATGCCATGAAACTACAGTCATGAGGCCATTTTTAACTGCTTTTAAATCTGTGCTTCTTAAGTCGGAGATCAATGTTATAGTGGAAAATGTTATATCAATAGAAGACATCAACATTTATGGACATTAAGATAAGGAACTGAATGCTCATTTCATAGGTGTGCAAATTCAACATGCTTCTTTGTTTGAACTCTTGTTCTGTACATGGGGTGGAAGGCTACATTTTCGACCAGTACTGGAGAAGAATACCAATGACTTTAGAAGCTTCATCCTTTATAGGTACAGGATTGGTTAAAATAAAAAAGTGATGGACAGAATTTGAAAAAAATAGCCAGTAGTAACTGAATGACCCTGTCATCCAAATTCTGAGAAGAATAATAGTGTATTGGTTTAGTTTTTGCTTCTCAATATGTGAACCTTTTATGGAAATCTTAGTCAGCATTTCTACTTCCACAAAAACATCCAAAAATCCCTGACCTGTAATAGCTAGTATTTCTTATGGGTTTCTTTCATGACAGAAACTCTGACATTCCTGATGTGAAGGAACATGTGAGAAGGAAAAGAAAATTAGCAGGTACACCAAACAATTCTTCTTGCTTTAAATGACAGAAGAAAAGTTGTGGTGAAAATACAGTATCCAAGGTGCTGTGGCTTTCACCCTTTCATGGGGTATTCCTAGTGTTTGAAATCCATCCACAAACTGATTTTTACTCTGTGAAGTGCAGTCCTGTTGTGCAACTTTTTTCTTTTTCTAATGGAAGGGAAATGATAACAGAATGTTAACTAAAGAAAACCTTAATATTAGTGTTGAGAAATGGAGCTTTGCATTAAGGTTATGTAGGAATTAATTTGCTAGTCTCTAGTTGGTTTTTGGATGAAGCTGTCAGACACACTTCAGCCAAATCGACATAACAACCCAGTGTCTAATACCTTTCATGTAAACAGCTGTTGGAAACAGCATCCCTTCTCGAGTCTCAGTTGTCTTCTCAAAATTGGCTTAATCAGCTTCTGCAGTGCATGAAACCAACTAAATGATTATTTCTTGGCAGAGGCATTTAAATGAATTGCAAAATGAATGTTTAGAAAAGTTATTGGTTGTCTTCTAGAATGCTCACATTTACCTGTGTGTGACCAGTCTTCTACCTGATAAGAAGTTGAATGTAGGAATGAAAAGATTTAAAGAAGGTTCTGCTCTTGCAAAAACACATCTCATGCTGTCTGTATCAAGTTAATCTGTGCTTCCCTTTTTACCACTGACCTTAAATTGAAATTTTCAAAAAATATAATAATGCAAGTTATTTTTATCACTAACTTTGGGAAGAATTTGAACAATTTCTTATGTCATGCTGGAGACTGTTTAACATAAGCTTAAAGGACTCAGGACTTTGCTGTTAGGGATCATATTTATTCATATACTTAAAGATGTTCCTTGACTGGAATCTTTGTTAGGCTTTTTTCACATTTACCTTTTCCAACAGCTTATTCAATTAGTTTTGACTTGTATTTATAGCAAAGCAGTCCAGGTTAAAAGTCCTTGACAGAGTATTTTTCTAAAAAATATGTTGGGTGATAACTGGGAAATTTTGAAAGGACCTACAAAAAGCAGTATGAAGCTTTAGAAATAAAGATGTAGCAGAGAAAATAAAAAAGAATACCATCTGATACAAGAATTCTGAGAGTATGGACATAATCAGAAAGTTACCAGATTGAAAGTGGGATGAAAAAATGTTTGGAATTGCTAGAGTCGAGAGGTCCATGTTAAATTCTGCAGCTTTATAATTTCTTGAAGAGAATTACTTTTCCTTGGTATTTTAAGATGCAGTAGTAAAAATGTTGGTAGCCCACTGTGCTTATAATTTTAGCAGGGGAAAAAAAAAAAAAAAGTATTATTTTCTCTGTTTGGCAGCACGTGAGGGAAATAGTTCCTCAAGAGAGATGGAGCAATTTCTTTTCTGTAATGGTATTTTCTATGATTGTACAGAGTTCAGGCTGGTCAAATAAGGGGAACTCATCTCTGTAAGCAGGAAGTCACTGAACATTGGTCTCAAAAGTGTGTATGTGCAAAGCTATGAGTCATTGTCAGACCTTCCAGAAGTCTTCTGTCATTGCCAAAGCTGGAGTAACTTGCTTTACAGGTACAAAAGATAGACAATGTTCTGATAACGACAGCGGTGGATATTATTTCCAAGAATTTATTTGTTATCAAACCTTTCTATGCCAGGTTAAACCTTGTCTTTACTGAAGATACAGAGATCTGCCCAGGACTTACATGGGGCTCAGATTTCATCCACTGTACTTGCACATGAAGTTTCAATATCATGTGAGCGTGTAGTGACATCTGTTCCTCGGGCTGCTTACTGATTTGTTTTATTAATAAACAATAAAACAATTCTCATTTACTTTTTAACTCTGTTTTCATGGTTTAACCCCAGCTGACAACTGAACATACAGCAGCTGCTCACCTACTCCTCCCCCACTGATCCCTGTGGCTGGATGGGGAGGAGAATCAAAAATAATTAAAACTTGTGAGTTAGTATGTGTAATAATTGAAATAAAAAAAAAAAAGAAGAAAAGGTAATAATAATGATGACAGTAATATTAAAAATTGTGATGAAATTGAAGATAACAAAAAGAAAGTTAAATAAAACCCAAGAAAACCAAGTCATGCACAATGCAAATGCTCACCACCCACTGACAGATGAACAGCCAGTCCCCAGTTAGTGATCCACCCCACCTGGCCAACTCTCACCAGTCCAGTTTATATACTGGGAATGATGTCATATGTTACGGAATATAGCTTTGGCCAACTTAGATCAGCTCTCTTGGCTGTGTTTCCTCCCATCTTCTTGTGCCACTCCAGTATTCTCAAGGACAGGGCACGAGAAGCTGGAAAATTCCTAATTTAATATAAACACTACTTAGCAGCAGTGTTATCAACTTTATTCTCATACTAAATCCAAGACACAGCTCTATACCAGCTACTAGGAAGTAGTAATTTTCTTAACTCTATCTCAGTTGAAACCAGGACATTTGTATTATCAGACTATGTTTTATAATATCATTTATATTAATACAAATATATGTACTATAACATATATGATGATTATAATTAACATGCTTAAAATTAAATATGAGCTTTTGCACTTTACTAGCTTCTGGTGCATATCAAAATGCATTTTAAAAACTTGAAAATATTTTTGTGTCAGGAAGAGTAGGAATGTGTTTTAAGTTTTAAGTCCTTTTGCGTACAAAGCTGCACGTGTTCCATTAAACAACCTGAAGGATAGCAGGAGATGCCTCTTACTTAGCAAGTCATCTCTAGCTCACATAGTGAAGATAATTGAGACTATTTAAAGCATGCAATAATTTCACTTAAATATTACACTGATATTTAGTAAGGTGGCTCTACAAATGAGATTTAAATGAGCATGTTTGAGTCTCTGCTGAGGAGTTTTTCCAGGTTTGTAGTTTTCCACTGTCATCTGGGCTTGGAAATACCTGACTCAAAATTTTTTACTGGCATACATGGCATGCAGTTTTGCCATCCACATGGTGGAAGACTGAAACCAAATTAGGAATCAACAGTTACTTATACATTTGCTGAAAGAGAAGGGTCTGAGCTGGGCTGCCAATTGAAGA
The DNA here is from genome assembly GCA_025331215.1 of Actenoides lindsayi. Lineage (NCBI taxonomy): Eukaryota > Metazoa > Chordata > Aves > Coraciiformes > Alcedinidae > Actenoides > Actenoides lindsayi. Next base: position 7,844 of record WTSP01026585.1, read on the forward strand.
GGGAGTCCTGGAGAGTCAAGCTTACTATTCCTTAAGAGAAAGGAAGGCTCAAAAGTGCTGTTTATGGCTACTAGGATGGATCATATTCCTTCCTATCTTTGCCCTAGTGGTAGCTGCTGCTTCATGTCTCATTGATAGCAGCAGTAGTAAAGACTTTTTAAGTCTCTGATAGAAGTAAAGTAATCAAGTACCACAATTTTACTAGCACAACCCTTGCATTTAGTGCTAGCATCTTATTTGGTTATTTACGTTTTATAGTATACATGCTTTGAATGGCTTTTACCTCATTTGAAACTGAACCATTTATGCAGAGATTAAATGTCTTTTTTTTTTTTTTTTTTCCCTAGGGGAAGTTCTGATTGTCTTGCAGAGTAACAGTGAAAAGAACAGCACTGTAAATTATATTCCTTCCTTGGAAGATAATAGAATGTATTGTAACTGTCATATTTTTTTACTGATCCTTGTACTGAGTCATGAGAGAATATTCCTCTAGAAGGGAAGAAATCTATTTTATATTGGTGGGTACTACTTACTCTTCCAATTGTACAATTCATAATGGTGACTAGCTTATCTGTTGATATCAAGATCTGTGTTATGTAGCAATTGCACTGGATTTTCCTGACATATTCTGTTTTTAATAGGTTGACATTTTTTGTCTGCTTTAGATTTCTTCTCCTAATGTTTTTGTTCATTACATATTTAGCCCAGATTAAAAGTTGGGTTGTAGTTTTCCCCTAACGTTTCCTTTCTATTCTAAATAATAATAAAATATGTTTAAGATCTAAATTTTCTCAATCGCTATGAAAACATAGGTCCTTATGAATTGGGTAAAGCTGCTAAATACTTGCAAATCTGTTGAAAAAAAAACCCTGAGCCTGTTGGCAAATCTACCAGGAAAAAAAACAAATATATGCCATATATGTTACTTGCATCAACTGTAGATGTATTTCTATACTGCACAGAGTAATACCAAGTTAGCCTGAGTCAATCTGAGGCTCAGGACTTCAGGGAGAGATAAATTGAGAAACTGCATTTTGAAATTCTGAGAGCAATACTTCACTTGGAAGAAAGAATGAAGCAAACCAAATTTATCCTTCCCATGACTTACCTGAAGTAAATGAAGTTCTGCCACATAAGAATTTGCATCATCTTGTCACAAAAGTCACAAGACTCCTCTCCACACCCCATAAGTTCATAAATGTTCATATGTAATGGGAACAGTGAAATGTTGAAGAAAATGAGCTTTAAATTTAGTCCATATCAATACTGGTGATTCAAGGTAAAGCAATAACATTACACTACACCCCTCTATCATATTTTTAAAGTTATCTGTTCATGAAATATCCAGAGGGAAGTTAACTTTGACCAAAAGGATGGAATTCTTCAACATTTAAGTTTTTTGATTATTCTTTGGAGAGAAATATTCTTGTACTGTGCATTTGAAGATGACACTGTGTTCTGTACCTGGTATTCCATCATCCTGACCTGTGTCTGAATCTCTTGTTACCATGTAATTGCAGGCATCCTGATTTCCTGCTGACAAGGCAGTATATGGTCCAGTTCTCTTCCAGCCAGCCCTTGCATGCAGCCCTCTTTTCATCTCTTCCCATCCCCAGGGAGGAAGGGAATGGGCCATGTGATGCATGCCTGAATCTTGGCCCACTGTGGCTTGGAGTGGCAAAACTCTACACATAGACCAACAGCACTCAGGAATGCTCACATGTCTTGTGCTGCTGGTATAGCCTACTATGCAATAAAAGATAATGCTTTTGCATTATTTCTAGACCCAACCAATATGTGCTTGCTATTTCAGTTTTAGTTACCGCAATTTTATATTTTATTATTCATTATTTTGAAAGTACTATCCTTTTGCACACTGCTGAGCAGATGAATAATACCCTATTATTAAATTGGACAGAGTAACATTTTGTACTTAAAAAAAAATGCCAGTCCTTGCATGTAATTTCTATAAACAAAGGAGTGTATGCCTTGCAAAGACATACATTACAGCCTAGTGCCTATGTATGATATTGCATTTTAGATGATTGATTGACCTTTAAAAGGTGTGGTGTTAATAAAGCTGGAGAAGGGAAGAGGCATGTCAGGTGAAGAAAGAGTACTCATAAAAGGGTTAATGTGCAGCTAGTAAAGACTATGACTATGTATTAACCAGCTGTAAGGAATGGGGTTTTTTTCCCTTTGATTCCATTCTTACCATTTACATCCCAGTCCTGCAAGATATTTGAAAAGCTGTTCTAAAAGCAAAATTTAATCCCAGAAGATGTGTAGACCTAGTTTTATGCTTCTGGTTCTGATGGTGTAGTAACCTGGGATGGAGACTGGCTTGGGTGCAAGGGACAATGAAGGCTGGTTGAAGAAAGGCACATGACTTTAGAGAGGAAGTGGACCCCAGACTTTATTATATATTCACTTCCGTATGAAGTGGAGCAAAATCAGTGCATATTAGAGAAGAAATCAAACCAGGGAAATGTTTGTTGGATTTTAATACTTGTTAACAGTCTTGTAAATAAAACTCACCACTCCCCTAGTCTGTATGACTGTGAGAGGGTCAATACAATTTTCACTCAGAAAATTGGTTTTGGTAAAATGTAAATGCTACTATTTTTACTGAACTTTCTCTGAAGGTTTTTTTAGGTATTGAAGATAGTAAAAATCTTTCAGGTTTTGGAGAATTTAGTATTCTAGTGGCATTTATACTAGGACAGTATTTGCTTAGTACTTAAAGAAGGATGTTGTTTTTTGTCTAAAAACTCATCAAGTTGTTAGTGTGCCTTTCACTCTTTAAAGCATTGCTGCCTTGATACTTAAAATCACTCTTAGGAAGCTGCCATATTGAAACATTATTTCTGCCTATTGTTTAGATATAGTTTTTCTGTGAAACTGTGAGGTTTTAAGTATATCCTTTGTTCCTTTCTCTGAACATGAGAGTTCCCTCACTCTTAGATGAATCCAGTCATGCAGCCTGTTTTCCCATTCTACTTCTCCAGGGTTCCAAACTTTGCAGAACAAGCCAGAGAATGGAAATGAAAGAGAAATTAGTTCTATGACAGCAGTGCATAATCTTCATTTTCTAAGATTTCCCACAAGCTACCATGCCAGCTAAAGTTTACCACTTTTTAGGATGCTGTTTGACAGGATCAACTGTGGCACAGAGGGCAAGCTGTTTCTAACAGCATTGTCGGTCTAATTCACTAAGTGGTGGACAGGCAGTGCTACCAGAGGGAGGACAATAAACTAATCATCAGTTTAAAGAGTGTAAAAAAATGTGCTGCATATTAAACATTCTTGCTTTGGATGGGAAATAGTCACCTTAATTTACCTTTTTGTGAAGATATTGCTTATGGCCAAGAAAGGTGAACAAATCAGCATGCTTTTCATGTTGTATAAATTAAAAAACTCAGATCAAACCCAGGCTTTTGAGCAGCATCTTGAGATATTTCTTTAAAGCATCCTATCTCCCTCAGATAAATGTATCTGATCAAAATAATGCAAAGGAGAACACTTAAATATCCCAGCTCAGTAAATAATTTTCCTTTTGGCAGTTCCGTTTCTGTGACCCAATGTTTGGGCTCCATATCTGTTGTTAACCATACAGATTTTGCATGTCATTGCTGTCTGCATATCGTTTCTCTTTCTGTGTGTGTATATATATATATATATACACTCTATATGTCTTTATTGCTCATTATTGTGTTTTCACTTAAGTGAAATATGCAAATACTAGTTCCACAGAAGTTTAAAATTAAGTTGCTCTTTATAACCAGGTTTCTGTCTTATTGTCTGATAATTGTTTTTCTACTTCTTTCCTTTTTGTCTAATGAATTGGATATCTGTGGACAGCAGCTTCCTCGAGAACTGACAAACTCATTAATCTCTTTTTTTTTTTTTTCCTATGAATACGATGGGCAACACTTTATTAGAAAAGGGTATGAATCATCTAAAGGATTTTTAAAAGATTCTTGTAAAAGTATTACATTATTTTTATTACCTTTCTATAAGGAGGAGACTTCACAAGATGAAGTCTTCTGAGGTAGACAAAGAGTGAAATATGCATGTGTGATGGATAAATAACATGCCAAAAAGTAGGCCCTATTACTTGTTGAGCTTTTGACTTACAACCACAAGAAGACAGGATATGATGTAGAGTTTTGCAGGCAAGAATTATCTATATCTTGGTTTTAGAAGGGGAGATCATCTGTCTTACACTTTAGAACGCCAACAGATGAAAGACAGCATTTTCATAGCATGGATCACTGCAGCAGAAAGGTAATTTTAAATTTCACAGCCAGGTGATGCTAAGATGTCATCCACAGCCTATGCTATTGTGGGCTTTCAACATGTCTTGTAGTAATGTCACAGGCTTGGGAAGTGAGTTGAGTGTAAAAGCATCATTCAAATCAAAAGTATGAGAATAGGACTTAGGAAAAAAAAGCAAAAACCAGTGCTTTTCTAGGCGTTACCTATTTATGGCATTGGAAGAAAGCAGCATATGGACTAAACTGTACAAAATTTCATAGTGTTATCTTACTTTTTCCTGTGGACACAGGGGTATTGCTTTAGCGATTCAAAGACTTGTATGGGCTACTACCTCATGTCTGGCTTCAAACTGGGGAAGGAACATCATATATAAAATTTATGCAACGGGAGGATTTCAGAGGCCTGCCCATACTGCTCGAGATCACTGTAAGAACTGAAGTAAGAGCTGTGAAAAACTGATTTAAAAAAACACAAACCAGCAGCTGATCCTGGAACACTAGATGGCAGTCACTAGGCCAATGATACTGACTTCCACCTTCTGCTGATAGTGTTTTATCTGCATAAAATTGTATTTAATTCTTTAGAACAAATTATTTTAATTTGAAGCATATAATTTTTGAGACTGAGTGAAAGTCTTGGCCAGGCTCATGTGAGATGTGTGCATTTGAAACTTCAATGACAAATTTTTGTGGTGCATACTTTTTTGTGCGTACTGTCTAGATTTCTTGTCACATTGAAGTTCTGTGACATCACACCATCACCATTTTGCTCGTCAGTGGTTATTCCTGAATAGCAAAAATAGCCTAGAAGGCACAGTGCAGACCATGTCTGAATGCTCTCTGAAGGAGGGAAACTAGTTTAGTTTTCAAACCACTAAAAAAACTCAACCACTAAAGCTGCTACTCTGTCTTTTTGGAAAAAGTGGTAAAAAAAGGCAAAAGCAGTGGTAAGCCAAATTCAGCATAAAGTGGTTTCCAAAGATGCACACTAAAAATTAGCAGATGCTTAATAACTTGGGTGTTGTGGAGCCACTTAGGACAAGAGTCGTGTAAATGTTCGTACTAACTATGAGACTTATCAGCAACCTTCAGCATTATTGATCACTGAGTATTACTATCCAACTATTTACCAAAAGTGCAATCCATATACACTGTGATAGCAATATAAACATGATTGTTCCTCCTAATCTTGAGCTTTGATGTCAACTGGCATGGAGTGGCTTGTGTCCATGCAATAGAATTCTCTTACTTGTCAAACCAGGCTAGTCACATCCAAACTAGTTACTCAGAGAAAAACTCTAGCCTGTGCTAGTTCACAGTCCTATCACTTTTTGCAAAAGTGCTAATTGTCACAGGTCTAGTCACCATTCTAATAAACAAGAGGAATGGATGATCAAATTCTGGCTCCTGGGAACATTGCCTAGCTTTATTAACTTATATACATATCTCTTATTCTGTTCAGACCTGAAACCTGACTGGTTTTGTTTCTAAAGTGACAGAGAGATGTAGTTAACTCAGATTATTTTGTCTGTAACTGAGCAACCAAGTTCAAGTCCTGTCTTCCCATTCTGAATGTTACAAGAGCCATACCTGCTTGCTGTATGGCTTATGTTGGACTAAGTGTCTAATGGCAGCGGATTATTTTGAAAACTATTCAGAATTATTGCCTGATTCAGAACTAAAGCTGAAAAGACGTAATGCTCAGTTCATCTTCAGTCCTAGATCCACTGTGCTGAGAAGAGATTAATGTTGAACACCAGTACAGCATTTTTTTCCCCATAAAAAAGTGGTGTTCAGAAACACAGGAAAGAAAAGCAGTGACAACACGTTTTGGGATCTTTTGATCTATTTTTTTTCCCCAGTTCACTACCTGGACTAATAAGTATGAACATAAGACTGACGCTGCAACAGCTGCTACTGATGCATGACACTAGCTCATCTCTAACTGGAATAAAAGACTTGCTTAGCAGCAGTAAATCTGTGATAACTTAAAAAATAATAATGAAAGCACAGAATGAACAAATTTTCTGCCGTTTGCTCTTACTCTGGGTTTTCTTAAAGATTCTCCTGCATTCTTCTACTGTTTAAAGAAATGCTTGAAAATATTATTCTACTGGTCACTTCATAGCAACAGCTGTTCTATATTGAGGATTCATCTCTGACTCACTATGAGCTAACACTATGCTTCTGCAAATCTCAGAAATCTAATTTCATGCAATTAATCTGTAATAAAACCTCAGATACAATGTTTATTTTCAAGCTAGTTTGATACTTAAGAGAAAGTAATTGTTACTACATTTGAATTGGCAACTTATCTCTGACAGAAAAACAACAAGCACTCTAGCTATTTGTTTATCATAATGGAGCTGTTACGTATCTTGGCTGAACTAAACCTCTGAAGACCTTCCTTAGATACTTTTACCTACAACCTAACCAGCCAAAAAAGCAAATACCTAGACTTAAGACAATATTTGGCATCCTCTCTTTATTGTATGTATTTCTGGTGAGGGGAATTTTAGCTTCTTCAGGGTAGCCAGAATTATCTGTACAACCACTTAATCTTGCAAAGGATACAGGAGTTGAACATGAGCTGTATTGATGAGGCATTCCAGGGCATGGACTGTGTCCCACTTTGTGACTATGTCATATGCATATCATATGTGCTTAATGACTGTAACAAGATGCTGACCATGAAGAACTTCCACTGATGGGAAGGAAAGAAATTACTTTCATAGAACATGGATGATGTTAATGGTTTGTTTGCTTTTTTTAATTTTTGAAGTAGACACTAATCAGAAAAATTGTACAAAAACAGGTTGCAGTGAAAGGATTTTTAAAGTATGATGATCTGGTGGTTTCTGTTATCTTGCGTGTCTTTTTACTCCTCTTATTTGCATCTTTTCCTTTGAATATGCAGCCACTGTTGGTTCTACTACCTTTCCTTTATATTCTCCTCTCCCTGGAATCTAGCCCTAGTCTTTGTAAGAAGAATCACACCATCATTCATTTAATGCCATTCACTTTCCTTGACCTGTTAAGGGTTCAAGCAAAATTTTAAGGCACCTCTGTGATGACATGGGCACTTATTAAAATTACTGTAATTATTCACTTTCATGATTTATGTTGATCAACTCAATTAAAAACTTGTAAGTAATCAAGGTATTTTTCATATGTACTTTAGGTCATTAACCTTTGTAGGAACATCGAATCATAAAATGGTTTGGGTTGGAAGGGACCTGTAAAGGTCATCTAGTCCAACCCCCCCTACAATAAGCATGGACATCTTTAACTAATCAGGTTGCTCAGAGCCCCATTGAACCTGACCTTGAATGGGGAGGAGGGCATTGTTGAAGATCTTTGAAACTAAGTCCACGAGGGGCTTCATTCACCAACTTAACCACCATGGATTCCACAAAATGGAAGGGGATTCACACCAGCCATGGGACTTCCCACACTTCCATCTGGGCAGCCAAATTTAGCTGCTATACAGGTCACCAGGGCTGGCATGCAAATTCTGTGTTCCATGGTTGCTGATGGCCATATGGACAGCAGCTTCTGTTGTTTCCATGCCAGGACCACTGCACAGCCCTACGCACTGCCACTGCCTGACCTGCACCTGCAGTCCCAATACCACAGCTGCTGGCAGCAGGGTTGGAGGGGAGCGTCATAAAGGTAGACACACATCCCTATAGGAATAAATAATAATACATTGTTTGCTATTCTTAAGAATAAATCTTTTCAAGTGGCCTTGGCCTCTATCTACTGTCTCACAGTCACTGCCTTGATACATGGGGTGGGGAGGATGCCTTGATGGACATGAAGGGTTTGGCTTCAGCCTGCAAAAGGCCAAAGGCACCCGCGCTGCACTCAGCAAAACCTAGCAAAAGGTCAATGTGGCACTAATCCAGGAGCTGCACCAGCACCCAAGGCCACTCAACCCAAACCAATCCCTCATAGCTCTTGGGG
>WTSP01026585.1:18794-32359 GCA_025331215.1 Actenoides lindsayi
CAAAGAGGGGATAAGAAGCTAATAAATACTATCTCAGCAACCTACAGCAGTTAGTTCTATCTTTGGACTCTCAACTGCAGCTTTTCTTGCCATCTGAAAACAAAATGGATTTTACGTGCATATTTTCTATTGGATTAAATGTATCTTCCATTGCTCCTCTAAGCATATCCCACATTCCTGGCCTTTCTCTAACTCCTTGCATAGTGATGTTTACAGACCCTCAGTTCTCTACGGGATCTGTACATCTTAGCGCAAAACCAGGTGGAAAATACCTCAGTTTCTGCAGTTGAGGAGGGGTGAGTTTTTCCCGACTGAACAAACTTGCATGAATACAGTAATATGGAAAAGAAAACAAGCTCTAAAGAGTTCTTCTGGCTGAAAAAATATATGAAAATGTACAATAAAATCCATATTCTAAAGACAAGCAAACACTGATGTTTTAATTTCTGTATCTTTCTGATTATTTCATCATATTTGTTGTGTTATGGTTTTACTGGAATACAGAAGAAAGTGTGTGCCTTCTTTTCCTTCAGTTAATTAGTAAGCCAAATATTTTAATATTTTTTTTTCTTGTTCCTTTTGGTCTATGACAAGAGTGATGTATTTGGGAAAGCAAGGGAAAGAGACAATACAGTCAAATGAAATATTTTACAAAATTTGAAATCCTGTGTTGCAATATCTGTTTGGTGCTGACAGAAAGATGCTGCCTGAGTACAAGTTCAGGTACTTTTGTCATCATTGTAACAGAGGTATCAGTTCTTATTATCCCAGCCATACTATTAGAATTGCAGCAATATCAGCTTTCAAGCTTTCCCTTCTTTCTTCCCAAAGTAATTTTGAAAGCAAATGTCCCCTAATCTCATGGTTCCTTTAGACTTAAAGATTACAGAGAAATTCATGAAGTTGTTGTAGAAGTTAATGCCAGAATTCTTAGGCCTTGATTCTGTCATGTACTCAGAAAGCCGCCAAGGGTGAACCTTTGGGAAAGCATGATGCTGTCATTGATTAGAAGCACAGAAAAAATAATCATAGGTCCTAGTCCTGTAATTTTCTGTGTATAAACTGAAGGTAACATCCATGCAGAGCCTCAGTGAAGTTAACGGTGTTTCATGCTGGCACAACAATCTGCCGATCTGCTGTAATTGCAAGACTGAGACAATGACTTGTAAATTACAACATTAATGGGCTAAACTGAAGTGCTAATTCTACTCTGAAACTCTGGAGGTACTCAGTTTCGTCTTTTCTCAGGGAGTTACGCAAGAGATGTTTGTCCACCGTATAGATGGTAGTGATGGTTTGGAGGTAAGTTGCTATGCTCTTCAAGACATTATCACTGTGTTATGTGACTACTTGGAGACATGATAATATTTCAGACTTACTGCAGTTATTTAACCTAATCAGTGTATGTAGGATATAATTGCTCTCTCTCCTGTAGGAGGTAGCAGTGAAGAAATGGATAATTTTGGATGTCTCTGTTCTGTAGTGACAGCCTGTCATTTCCTGTACTAGAGATTATGAATAGACAATGTATGTAGGCTGAACATAGTTGCTTGGTAACCATCTTTTTTACTTTTTAAAATATGATTACCTCTCTTCAGAAAAGTATCAATTAGTTTAATTTCTTTTAATATTGAAGCAGTAAATTTGCCTTTAACTCCTCTGAGTATTTGAATAAATGGAGGGAAGGCTTTTTGAAATTTCAAACTATTAGTTTTCTTGGACCTTTTAAGGTAAGTTATCGAATAAATGTTAGTGTGGACATGATCATAATCAGATTTATTTTTTCACTCAAGGAGAGATTTTATATATAGCACATATTAAACTGAAATTATTATATACTGGATCAATTTTGTGATACAGGACTGAAATGTTTGTGAATTTGATACAGGAGTGAAGCATTTGCAAATTTGACACCCTTCTATTTAAAAATCAAGTTTGTTCACCAGTTGACTACATGAACATTATTATGACTGAAAAGCCACAGACAGATTTGTACCCTACTGTGTAAATTTGAAGCACAAATTCAAATGGTTATGAAACTAATTTGATCCTCTATACAGAATGTATGGGAGTAAACTCTGGACATGAAACACAATAACTTTAAGAGGATGTGGAAAACAGACTTCAATAAATCTATACCAGATTGCATCAGCTAAGGGCTACTCTCTGAATATTTCAAGAATATTCTTGATGCTATTGAAATCAGGATTTTATTTTTTTTTTTTGTAATATGTATCACTGCAAATGAACTTTCCTCATAGAATTTTTCTAAGTAAGCAGAGGCTAGAAATAAAATATTAAAATTTAAATATTTTACTCTTTCAGAAGCCTAGAGAAATCCCCAGTACTTAGATCTCTTCCAATGGTTCTTCTGGGGGGTTCATACATTTAACAGAAAGAATCCTTTTATTTGTAACTAAATACCTTGATAATAATGTGGACTATGGAATTTACAGCATCTCACTGATCACCAGAAAAGTATTGTGAATAAAAACGTCTGTGTCAGAGACTGATATATTGGTTTGCTGCTCTTTGCTTCTGGCTACTTATAGTTTGAATACTTTTTCTTCAACATTTCTGGCGTTGTGAGCCTATTAACTTACTACTTCCTCATGTTAAGTGCTTCTACTTACTAATCAGCAGATGAAATCATACAAGATGAAAGGGAGTTGAAATTTTATGTCATCCCACAACATATAAGCCACATTTTCAGACAATTTTTATTTACTTTTATTACCATTGTGCCTAGAAGCCACCATTAAGGACTGCAAAAATAGGCATTTTGAAAAAAAAGGTGGCAGTTGTTCTTAACATTTTAGTATTGGGCATGACACAACAATGAGTGTTTAGATTTCAAAGGATTTCTTCAGGCTGTCTCTGAAGGTCATTATTTTAAGAATTGCTCTTTTCCTACAGGGATAAAACAAGGACTTTGTGGGTATTGATTTGGAGGCAAAGAAAAGTGTTATCCTGAAATATGTGTAAATGTTTATGCAATAAGCAGAGAAAAGTTAGGAGCTCTTTCAGAAGTAGATAATAGCAGATAGCATGCTACAAATTGAGGAGTTTTCCAAAAATGTTCCCTGGGCATTCAGAACTGGATACTGAAAAAGTGCATCTGTAGCTAGTCAGGTGTCCCTGACATCAAAGTATGAATTCTGTGTCAGTAAAGAGTACTTCAAATCAGGTAGACTTTGGACTCAGACGTATACTAGTGCTTATCACAAAGTGCATATGAATGCTGCAGAATGTGCTTCCAAACATTTTGTCTGATCTCTAGAGTATTTTCCAGCGCTTCTCACAGAGATCAACTGGGTGGAATTTGCATATCTAGTAAGACACTGTGTTGTTTGTGAAAGTGGTGATGAAAATGGACTTCATTGTTGTGCTAAACGTGACAGCTATTGCCTATAATTTTCCTATTAAAGTGGCACCAGTGCATGCATCATTATTATTGGAATTCGCTATATGATTGAATGCTTAAAGCATGACTGTATAAATGTGTGATCTTTCCTTAGCATATTCATTCTTCATGTTCATCGAACAAATTTAAAACGCACAACCTGTACGTATCTTAGACACCATATAAGAAGACCACCAGATTTACTATTTTGCATAAGTCTCAATTTTTGGTAAAATGACTTCATTATTATGAGGATATTATAATATTCCTGGTTCTTATATAAGATTATTCTAATCTACAAGCTGGATGAGGGGATTGAGGACACCCTGAGCAAGATTGCAGATGACATCAAGTTGGGTAGGAGTGTTATCTGCTGCTGGAGGGTAGAAAGGCTCTACAGAGGGATCTGGACAGGTTGGATTGATGGGCAGAGGTCAGTGATATGAGGTTCAACAAAACCAAGTGCCAGGTCCTGCACTTGGGTCACAACAACCCCAGAAAATGCTACAGGCTTGGGAAAGAGTGGCTGGAAAGCTGTCCAGTGGAAAAAGACAGGGGATGTTAGTCAACAGCAAGCTGGGTGTGAACCAGCAGTGTGCCCAGGTGGCCAAGAAGGACAATGGAATCCTGGCTTGTAGCAGAAATTGTGCGGACAGCAGGACTAGAGAAGAGAATATCCCCCTGTATTCATTGCTGGTGAGGCCACACCTTGAATACGGGGTTCAGTTTTGGGCCCCTCACTATAAGAAGGATATTGAGGTTCTGGAGCATGTCCAAAGAAGGACAATGAAGCTGGTGAAGTGTCTAGAACACAAGTCTTATGAGGAGTGGTTGAGAGAACTGGGATTGTTTAGACTGGAGAAAAGGAGGTGGAGGGGAGACCTTACAGCTTTTGACAACTACCTGAAAGGAGATTGTAGGGGGGTGGGGTCAGTCTCTTCTCCCAAGTAACAAGCAATCAGACAAAAGGAAATATCTTCAACTTACTCCAGGAGAAGTTTAGATTGGACATTGGGAAAAATCTCTTGACTGAGATGGTTGTCAAGCCCTGGAATGGAATGCCCAGGGAAGCGGTGAAGTCACCCTCCCTGCAGGTATTTAAAAGTTGAGTAAATGTGGTGCTGAGGGACATGGTTTATTGGTAGACTTGGCAGGGGGAGGTTAACAGCTGGACTTGGTGATCTTAAAGGTACTTTCTAATCTAAATGATTCTATGATTCTACATTAAGAAGATAGTTTTTGAGGATTTATTATGAAGCTGAGAGATTGGGTTTGGTAATATTCATAGCCACAGTACAGGACCGTTTATGTTAATATTCATTTGAATTCCATACTGTAATTTTCTTAGGAGGATGTATCTCAAAAGTTTGTCATCTTTTATGAACATGAAAAGTATCAATCATTTGAGAATTCTGCCTATTTCCTCATCAGGTTCAGTTTTGTTAGCCTCTTTGTCTTTATAGGTGTAAGGATAAGTTTACATGCTTGTGCTTGACAAGGAAAACATAAAATATCTGAAGAATACACTATAAAATAAATCTGGAAGCCTGCACTATGAAATATTGCTGATCTGCTTGTGACAATTAGAAATGTTGAGAGAAATCACCTCTCCTAAACAATTTCTTTTTTGTTTGGAAAAAATCTTAATACAGATTATAATGTCTTTTTCCAACCTATTTTATGTTATTCAAGGTGAGATTTAAGTGACCAATAGAAAATCACAACTCGTTTGCTCTAACTCCACCTCTAGAAATGCCTGTCTATATGAACATAACTGTGTCATTGTATATAGCTGTATCAAGAAAACATTTGAATTGCAGAGCTGCTGTTGCAAACTGTTTTCTGTGTTAGGTAATCATCATATGAAAGTTTCCTATAGGAACAGTCTAATCACTGATCCTTCGGGCTTCTTGTTATGTTAGCATGCCTTGATAAATCATCTTCCAATGGCATGTTTTAAAAGAAGATTCATAGTCCTGGACTATGTGTAGGTTTATAGGAAGAAGAGTGTAAAGACAGTGATATTCCTCTCATTAAAAGAGTTAAACATTCTTGATCATATTAATTGGTTGTGGTTACATAATTGCATACTCCTGCATCAAATCAAAATTATGTCTACTCTTATCCCAAAATAATTCTCGCCAAAATACAAGAATAAAATACAATTGGTTGGCATTATCAAGATCAGTCTGTACTCATTCCTTGGAGGGAGATTGTCAAAGGCAGCTTATACTGCAGAAGTATGTGGATTTATTGATGCCATTATAAGTTAAACAAATGCTTAAAGTGAAGGCTGTGTTGTGTAGGTCATGATCTGTTTGTGTGTCTTTTCAGGCATAGTCCCACTTGGAACTATAATAGGTAGCCACCCTTCTGGTATTGTCTCATCAGTAATAATGGAAGTTAATCCTATGCTTTTCAGTTACTCGTATCATTTAAAGGGCTAAGGAATTAAATACATCATAACTATAACTCCTATTTGCATATATAATAAAAAATGCTAAAGTAAGCATCAGACAATAAAAATTAACATCAAACTGCAAATTGTGTTTATATGCAACATGTTTGCTTATAAATTAATTTTAGGGTAGTGTTCAGCAAGAACATTATTTCCTTTTTTTACATATTCTATTTCAGTATAAATGATGAAATGTATGAAATTAGTTTATTAACTTCTGCCCCTTTCCTTATATTCTTACCTTTCATAAAAGGAAAAAGTGTTCAACATTTAAAAATATTTCTCAGAAACTGTAGGCACAGCTGTTTACATATCCCTATGGATATATAGATATATATATATATATACCTATTTTTCCTTACCATTCATTGTTCTTCTTGCAGTTTTAAGAAGAAAAGTAGCTGTTTGACATACTCTTGATATTACTCCATTACTGCGGGACAATCTGCAATATCATAGTGTGTGGCAGAGTAGTACCTATACTGTGAGTTAAGAGTAGTCACATTCTACTCTAATGGGCTTCTCTGTTGTATCTTACTTAAATATTTTTGGCATTTACTGGGATATTTTGTTTGCTGATTTGCTAAGTCAAGTAACTGTCGATTTACCCTGCTATATCTGACAGTATGATGGGTGTATTTAACTTGCTGCTTGAATTTTTAGTTTGCATCAATAGCTTGACTTGTCTTTTAAAATAATTACATACATTGGACTAGATAACCTTTAAAGGTCCTTTCTAAGATTCTATGATTTAACAGTTTACGTAGGACTTACACATCTAAATGCCTTTGAGGACCTTGGCCATGCACAATTTGTATTATATACAGTAGTCACAGAGTTCCTTTACATTACTTAGAAGTAGCTTTGTGATTTGCTTTGCAGCTTGACAGCAAATGATTCTCTGTGTGCCTATTGGAGAACCACAGAAAGTAAATAATAATCTTTGAAATGGGTCCTTGCTTTATATGCTGGTATTTTGTGCCATGGCTTTTGATGTTCATATTTACTGTGGTGTGGAGAACAAAATGTTGTATCCTGTATTCTTACATTTGATGTGAAAGCAATGAGAGAAGAATGGTTGAAATTTTTGTATCTTTATGCATTCTCATTATGAAGCCATTGAAGTTACTTCTCAAGCAGATACTGTGAGGGTTCCTCTGTCTCTCATAGTCTCATGAGAGAAGCACTTAGTGATGGAATGAAATTTCTGCTTACAATTGAAATACCTTCTCAAAATGACAACTCTACTGAGAATTATGTGCTTCCATAACAAGCCATTTCTCTCTTTGAGGAGAGACAAGAAACCAACTATAAATTTTAGTAGTAATTGTACTTTTACAGATGTTCACACCCCAAGACACTCCCTAATTATAATTAACCACAAAAGAAAGAGGAGCACTTCAGTACTTCCTCCCTTTTCCCCCAATATCTTTAGCTGTAGTGCTGTAGCTTTTGAGATTTTTTTGTTCCTGGCAGATGATATGCATGTACTGAAAATACATAAAAAAGAAGGAAAAAAAAAAGTAAGTAGAGAAATATTACAGATAATTGGCACTGCCTGTCAAGATTACATTGTACAGAGCAGAAGAATAGTACATATAATTAAACCTCCCTGTCTTTGTGGTTGCTAATTCCGCCTACAAAGATCTCTACAGCAATTTTTCTTGCAATCACAAATATAATCAGCTTCCAACAGGGCTTTATTTCTGCAAATGTCCTCCCAGCTCCTGCAGAATCTCAGCAGTGCTTCTACACCAAAACCAATAGCCTGAAAAATTCCTTTGTAGAGAATAAGAAACTAACTTCTAAATAGACCTTATCATGAAGAAGCTATCACTTCAAATGGAAATGCACAGGAGTTTGGCTTTATAAACTACATAATCAGTACCTCCATCTTGCTAACTGTAGGGAATCTTTACTATTTCTTCTTTCCCACTCTTCTGATACTTGATCTCTCTTTTAACAATGTGTGGGGAGATAATAATAAAAAAATGTTTGTCTGTGTAAAACCAAGAGTTTAATAATTTTGTGTGTGTGTGTGTAAAATTTGTAGGGAATACTTGAACGAAATTTAGAAATACCCATTAGAAATATTAGGTATTTTCACTTTAAAGATACCGGTTACGATATTTAGTTGTAGCCCTGTTTCTAAAACTAGCTATGTAATGAGCAATCACTTCTGAGGACAGAATACTGGCTGCTTTCTCTTCAGCCAGGTTAGTGATACTGAGCTGCCTTTTTATTCATAAACCTGTAGTGATTCCAGTTATATTTCTATGTATAGGTGCACATTAGCTGGTGTATTAGAAGACACAAAGGTAACCTTACGGAACGATCATATTTTTATTTAAAAAGTCATGACATAACCTGTAAGTGCTTCCATGTGAAGCTGTTAAGCTGAAAGTATTTCTGAGCACACATATATTTGCTGTGTGTCAGATATGATAATACTTACAAGGTGAGGAGTGTATCCATCTCTAGATGACTTATGTGCAGACCTTAAAATTAAGATGGAATGTAGAGTGAGAATATGTGCAAATTAAATCTTTCAATTTCAGCTATCGACTTTAAGTGTGGATGAAACCTATGCATAGGTATCTAACTCAGAGAAATTTTCGATGCACTAGGAGGCAAAGTAAGGAGATACTTGCTAATTGGATATGATTTTCTATTGTCATAAACAGCTGTCTAAATTTAGAGCAGTCTCCAGGTTTGGGACTAGTCAAAATGTCAGCAAGTTTCAACCTTTGACTGACCCTCATCCTAATACATGCAGCAGATCTTAATTTATGGTTGGCGGGGATCTGCTACTCTTGGCAGATCAATGTTGCAGTGGCTTTGCTGGTTTAGCTTTCAGACTGCAAAATATCAATGACAGAAAAAAATGAGAACAGAAACAAAATGACAAGGGAAGGGATAATGAAACAGTGACAGATGAGAGAAATGCTCTGCAACATGGAATTATTGTAAGACTTTTAGATCGCTGCAAATTAACCTTTTTTGATCTTCAGCCTATTTTCTCATCACTGAATGCATTTTTTATCAGTTGTTGCAGTGGATACAGTTACATCCTTTAATGTTTGTTTGCTAAAATGTTTTTAACCAAAGCTTTTAATTTATTTTTCTTAATTGTAGTAATTTTGCATTGAAAAATGAAATCATGTTTGAAAACAGAATGTATTCTATTCTTATGCAGTAACAAACTACGTAATACTAGACAATATTTTTTAATTTGGATTTATATTTTTTTCCTGCCTGGTTTGTTGGATAGTGTGTTCTTGAGGTCTTATTCATTCTTCACTACTTCTCTGCAGACATATGTTACTTTGTATTTTTAGCACCCTTTATTTTATTAGCCATCTAATTACTGAATTTAACATTCATCTGACATTATTTAAAATGTACAGAATTCACCACTGAATATTACTGAAATCTCTAAAGAATAGAATCAAATGCTTTTCTTTCCAAAAGCTTCTCTGTGATGATGCTCTATGATTTTGTATTGTTTAATAGTTTTATTGTTCAAAATACACTTGATTGAAAGGAAGTAAAAATATTAGAACTGTGTAGGAGTTGTCCTGTAAAGGTATATAGTTTCCCTGTATTGTGTAACCTCTTTAATTCTTACATCTTCACTGGCAATTAAGAGGCCAAAAAGAAACAGGACAGAAGCTGGAGAGAACAAAATTGATAAGACTATGTCATAATTTCTACCTTCACTCTGTTTTCCCCAGAGTAAAATCGAATGCAACAGCCAGAGGCAGTGCCAATGGTAATGTGATTTCTAGGTGACCCCCAACACTGAAGAGACCAGGAATGGAGAAGGCACAATTCCTGGTGATACACCTTAAAGGAATGATCAAACTCCTTGGCCTTTCTGTTGTATAAGGAAAAGCAAGCATTGTTTAGGTCTTCAGCAGACCAGGTGGAGGCTAAATGGTTTAGATGCTATATCTATCTAAGTACTGTGTGATTTGACCTGTATCATGATGACTGGATAGGTCTTTGTGCCTAGCAGATTACATATGGGCATATGGTTCTATTGTGCAACCTTTCTATTTAGTTTTCTTAAAATTAATGATCCACTGAATGATGCTTTAACATAAATCTTTTTATTTACATATGTATAATTAGTCAAAGCCAGTAAGGCATTGCTATTATGATTCCAAGATTTCTGTCACCTTAGGCTTCATGGGATACAGATCTGCGACAGGAGAGAAGCAGTTGAAAAGAAGATTAAAACTGTGACTAACGTGAGGAGTGTTCTCCAAATCAGAAATGCATTGGCAGAGATTATTGCTTTTGTGAGGACTGTCACATGTAGAAAAACAGGGACAAAAGCTGGCAAGTATTAAAGAACAGGAAAAGCTATAAGCTCATAAACACCTGTTTATGGGGCCCAACTCAAAAAACAATTGGAGAAAAGGCTGAAATACTGGTGTTTGTAGTTTGCATATAAATATAATCCCCTGTGCACTTCTCTTTCTTTACATGTCTTTAGCAGTGCTTTTGAGACCTGTTCTCTCTTTCTCTAATATTAGCTGTTTATAATCCTTCCATTATTCCATTGCAGATAGTAATAAAAAACAGCAGATAATTTTAGAGGCAAAACTAAATACGGATGTTGTAGATCCAGTCATTCTATGTATACTGATAGTGTAAACAAAAGTGCCAGTGAGAGGAACGTTTCAGAAATACCATAACTTTTATGACTTATATAAAACTTAACGGAAGAATCTTACTTTGGGGGAAAACTGCCATGAGGACAAATTTAGGGCAATTGTTTTTCTTTGCAACAGAGAAAAAATTGGTTATTAAACAAAAATGATGTATGTTTTAGAATGAGAAATAAAATTCAAGTGTAGCTATGGGACCAGAAAAATGAAAAAATTACCATGAGACAAAGAGTAACTAACATCAGGCAACTCACAGAAATTGTCTGTGAGATGCTTCTAGCCTGTAAGAAACACAAAATAATTTAAATGAGCTTTTATGTCTTCCACTGGCAGCTAAACTAGCTTGAGTGACATCTTCTCTCATCTGGATAGAATTGCCTAGACGAACAGCTTGCAAATGTAAACTGATAGTTGTTAACTAGTTAAGTTATGGTAGCTTGCTTGTAACTTTAGTTGCTATTATGTAAAACTATTGTTGGTCCAAACAATAATACTGTTGTACAATAGTTTATGTGGTTTTGTTTTAGCAATACAAAGATGCATTATTTGTTATAAGAATTAAAATAGCCTCTAATCATGTATGGCTTGATATCAATGACATAAAAGCAATTACAGTACAATCATGCAAAATAACATTATTGGCAGTCTCCATTTAGTTTCCTAAATCACTGCATTCCTAAAGAAAAGTATTAATTAATGTTATCACTATACCCATCATATACTGTATGGCTTCCTTCCCTTTTAGTGTATCTATAATTCTTAAAAAAGAGAGCATAGTAATTTTATTGCCAGGTCTTCTACTGTACCTTTTAAATCAAATAACGTAGTCAAAACCTAATTTCTGTGGATCCAGACTGATACTAATTTTGTCTTATTTAATCACTTACTATATATTGCAGTTCACTGAACTCACTTCTGTCTCAACAACAGTAGTTATTCTGGAGCTTCCAGTTTTGTAAACATGTATTTCTGGTGGAATAGTGGGACTATGCACCTACTCAAAATTAAAAAAATTCAAAAATTCAAAAAAAAATAAATTGGAAAGCTTTTCAGTTTTTCATCTGTGATTCAACAGAAACCAGTATCACAGTTTCTAAGATTTGTATCACATATTTTGAATTGAAGAAGTTAACATTTAAAATATGTCTTATCTTCTGTCTTTAGCTAGTATAAATGTAAGGAAGATGATAACAGGAGAGAGTTGGCTGGATTCCCTAGTCTGCCTTGCCCAGCCTATCATTATAGCTGTCTTGGCAGTTTTGCTTAGCACTGCTGCTCACTACAAGTCCATCTAACAGGATATTGATCAGATCCTTTTATTATGATGTGGTCAAAGGTAGAACAGGCAGGCACTAACAAAGCTGAATATCAAGATTCAGACAGGGAGGTGGCATAGTATTTGCTCTTGGGTTTAGGAATATTTTAGGAAATATATTTTAGTCAAACATATGTGATTGTGTCAAATATAGAAGACATGGATTTACCAGAAAACATTTTTTTTTTTCTACAGATCTTAAGTTTGTTGTAAGGTGTTAGAAGTATTTCGTTAAGTGGGGTTTGTGGAGTAGATGAGTTTTGGTTCTTATAAAAAATAAACAGCAGTTTCCTTTTTGTCTGCACTTTCAGGACTTGTTGGTACAAGGTGTGATTTCAATCTGTGTGCCCTTTTTCCTCAGTAACCAATGCTTATTTAGTTGGCTTTAATGCTTCCTTACTACATGTTATTCTGGGAAGGCAACAGTTTAGGTCTTATTTTCCTACTAGATACTTGAGAGTTTTTATAAAACCTCAACACATTAGGGTTATATCCTTGTCAAAATGATAAGCAGGAACATTTCATTTCTAATTATTTTCAGTTTAAATTGACAACTTGACACTCAGGATCTCATTCAGACATGGGTAAAAGATTTAGGGCTGCAGAATAAAATTATCTCAGAGATCTGTGATATATCCCTGTAAAAATATAGATCACTTTAGAGACAAGAGAAATATTTTTAGTTAGTTTAATTAATAAACTGGTTGTCTGTATGTTTTTATTTTCAGCTTCTAAATTTGTTGTTATATTTTCCTGAAGAGTGGAGATATAGGGCCTAGTTTTTAATTTATTTTTATCACAGTTTCACCTGTGAGTCATCAGCATGGAAAAGAATCATCATAAATATTTTCCTTCTATTAGCAACTATTTCCAGACCATGCATCAGGTATTTCTTTTGCAGGTGATGATTCCATCTTGCTTAGTTGATGGTATTACTAGTTTAGGGGTAGAAAGTTTATTGCTACTTTAAAACAGTTACAGCAGTTTGCAACCGCTTATAGTACAGTCAAAATGAATTTATTGAAAGAAAAGGGTCTAATTTCTGTGAATGGACATATTTTGGTCAATTCACGTTAATAACTGAGGTGAAATAGGCAAGACTTTTAGTGCTTGTATTTCTTCAAATCATCATTTTCCAGAGAGAAATTGTCATGTTGGAAATTCATTCACTAGCCTTGCTCTGAGTCACTTAGCCTTCCATATGGGGAAACTTGGCAAGATATCAGGGACACTGTTGATGTTGGCACCACTTGTTTGAGGTTTCTGATTTCCTATAACATGATTATATGCTAAGTGATAGAACATTTCAGGATAAATGGTGTGTTTGAAATGAAAAGAAGAAAAAACACCTTAGTGTTAAATTGACTTTCCTCTACTGAACTACAAGGCAACACTGGCAAAATAAGACTATAGGGTTTACTACCTGTCTTTCTGGAAAGAGAGGAAAAGTCGTATTTAATGTTTAATTCTAAGTGAACCTAAGGAAGAACTAGTTAAAATCTGAATGAGGCAGTGTCCTGGTTTGAGTGAGAACAGAAGTAATTCTGTTCAGTGATTTTACTTTTCAGCTCAGTTCTTCTCACTAACTGCACTTTCTGAAGTTAGTAGCCTGTTCTCACAGACAGTGTCTGCTTCCGGCAGTGATAACACCTCATGTTTAGAGTTACTACCAAGGATTGGTGTGCAGACCAAGGCCACTGCTGGATCTTGTGT
>WTSP01026586.1:0-41789 GCA_025331215.1 Actenoides lindsayi
CTGCCGCTCCCCCGCCTTCCCTGACAAAGGAAAACATCGGGAAAGCCCCGTGCGCAGGAATCTGCCGCTCTGGAGCAGCAACCCTCGGCCGCTAACCGAAAAAACTGTTTTGCTTTACTTCATCAAGGAGCGCTGTTTACTCGCCCTGTGAATATACATATGAATACATTGCATACAAGAGTCATTATCAATCACCCTGCCCGTTTACTGTAGTTTATGTACATATGCTGAGAATAACACATACTGCAAATAATGAACGGAACAATAGCTGATATTCCTTTACATGTAAGGCTGTCCCCTATGTACCCACATTATTTTCAAATAAAGTTTTGGCTTTAAGTTTTTCCTAATGAAAGACAAGGGATTCAGTTCTGCAAGAGGGAGAGCAGAGAGAAGAGAGAAGGAAGACAATCTATCACTGTGTTGGAGTGAGGAATTAGATCCAACCTCCTACTTTTACAGTTTCCCACGGGACTCTGTAGAATGCAACTGCTTATCACTGTTGTCCATGGCCTTTACTAGCTGCAAATTAAGGACACAATCTATTCCTGGAACAGGGCTTTTCATCAGACTACTGTTTGTATGGATAGAGTCCAGATGGGCTCCAGAAGATGAACATTCAAGTGGTTTAAGAAGTTACTGTCCTCAATTCTTCAGTGCTACTCTCCTCTGCAACTTGTTACCCCTTAAGCAACTGACCTTTTAATCTATTTCAGTGCATCCTTACTGAAAAGACTGCTATCTGACAACACAGCTGATTACATTCAGGTCAACAAGGTGGTTTTACAAATGAGTAAATAAGACTTTGGTTCGTGGAAGATTTTATGCACACAAATGGTAGACTCCAAACAAATACTCTCTCAACATTTGAGAGCAAGTAACAAGTCTCATCAGAGATGCATCCTAGAATTAAACACAGAATGAATCAAGGGTTAATGTTCCTGACAGTTAAGGTTTGTTAATTATATTAGTACTTACAGTTCTCTCTCAGATTAACAGAGATTTTTGCAAAGTAATCATGCAGCATTTTCATTGGATTTGTCTAACCATGTTCAGTGTTATTTCAATGGTAGATATTTTTGTCCTTTCACAGAGCAAAGGTGTAGTTGTATGAAGGAAGCGAAAGAAGCATAGTAAACTGTAATCTAGTGAAACTTAGTCTTCATTAAGAGCTAGTCTGGCCTCAAACAAGTTAATAATTATCTTCTCAGTGCAGCGAGACAATAAATACAAAACTCTCAAATAATACAGGTATTTTTCTCCCATAGTCCAACCTGTTTTGCCCAGCATACTTGCAACCAAAAAACAGTGGGTGAAAGTCTATGGTCAGATGCATAGTAAAAAAGTGATTCTCCCTTTAACTCCTTGGAAGTCTCCAAAAGAGACTTCATTTTGTATTGGCCATACTCGGTTCTTACTTATGGTTTTGAAATCAGACTCGGGCAACTAACACAGCAATAAAAAATGGTGGCAAGGATAGAGCTGCATCACAGCAGATTTCTTATGAGCAGTTATGTTTGTTTAACTCTTGATCCTGGGAATTTGCTGAAATTACTATTAAGGAATCACTGGAAGGAGGCAGAATGGCACCTGCCAGTGGCAACTCAGAGGACACGTGATATTTCTTCAGGAAAGGGGCTTTGGCATTCTAGAAATGACAAGAGTTGGGCTTGTTTTCTTCGCTAGATGGGGGCAATACCTTTCACAACTGTTTTCATACGCTTTAAAAACAATGGAAGGAATAAACAGGTACAAGAGAAATGCTTAAGAAATTGTTTAGGACCCATTCTAGCATTCTTTGCTTTAGCTACTTTTTGTCTGTTTCAGTTCAATGAATTTGAAGAGTGTGCCCCTTAGTAATATGCAGCAAAATTATATTAGACCAGCAAAAAAACATGTTAAGTGTGATACATTTCAGTTCAGTATGTAGACAATCATCTCAGATATGTGAAAGTTCACCTGAGGCAGAGCTAAGCATAGAGGGTAGTCCCTGTGTTTACTTTTTCAGAAAGAACATTCTAAAAGCCATGTGCTTGACTTGGCTGACTGTACCCAAAAGCTTTGCTGCTTGCATAGCCAGAAACAGCATGGGGGAACAATGACACTAAACTTCCTGTGCTATGTCACAGTTGTACAAGGTGTAGACAGAGTTGTGTCACATTGTAGCTACTGGTCAACAGACATAAAAATTCCAGCTTATTGAAGTTTGCAACTGCAAAGTTTTTAAGAAGCCTGTGTTCAAAGGTTTCTTTTGACCCTGGCATCAAACACGACATGTGCTCGTGCAAAGGCACGCGCACCACAAGTACATGCCCATGATCCATGAGAAAACCATGAAGCTATCCTGACTCCATTTATGAAGACAGAAATTAGCTCAATAAAATAATGTGCCAGAATTGTTCATACATATAGCTGAAAAACCTGGCAATTGTCTCACACAGAAATCCTCAGTAGGAAAGTGAGTGACTGATGGAAGGAGAAAAAAACAGAGAAGGGTAAATATTTGTCATGGCATAACAACAAAATATTCAGCTGCAGGCCTGAGCCATCAATTGGCCTGAACTTTAAACAAACATGTCTGCCAGCTGAATGCTGGCCAAGTGGCAAGTGGCAACCTCTCTGCAGCTTGATATATACCCAAATGAAAAGGTTTTGGGTGCCAGATACCAGAAAGCCAGTGCTTTTAACACCACCACTCCGTAATTTATAGCATCTTGGTTTGTGCTACTGCAGTTAAGGGTCTGTTATAATGTTTGTCTTCTGAATTCTAATTCTCAGGGGTTTATAATTTGGCCATTAACATGCTTTCCGTATCGAAACCTCGGCACACATAATGGCTAGCCAAGAACAGTTTTTAGCTAATTTTTTTAAGGAAGAATGTCAGTTGGTTTCCAAAATATGAGAAAGGAAGGAAAGAAGGCAGGAAGGAATGACTAGTTAAAATAGTTAAAGATCATAATTTTCTTGTGTGCTCAATGACTTGAAAAGACTTGTATGTGAAAACATGAAATATTGCTATGTGGTGATATTATTTTTCTTGCTTTAAAACTCTTTTTAAGATGAAGTCTTTTGCAGTAACCTAGCCTTTCAAATGATTTTTGAATGGCAATTGTTTAAAAAAATCTCAGCCTCTCAAAATGCCCATAGATGCACATGGATGCGGAATGTACATTAATGAATCTCACCACTATAATTTAAAAAATGTAATTAGTAAGAACAAGAAAGGAAAATACATAGTTAGAAATGTTTTCTATCAATTTACAGCCCATTCTTTGAGGTCTGAAGTTCAGTTTCCCTGAGTCCTTTTGGGGCCTGATTAAACAAAGGTGTTTTAGCCTAGACAGCATCTGTTCAGCTACAATGACACCACCTTTTTCTTTTTAATCAACCTATGGAACATAGAACAATGTCTACAGATACCCAGGAGCACCATGGTGATCTGTACAACCTACTTGAGGTCTTTGTTCCTCTCTTTACTCCCAGGAATGCTGATGGCATGTGAGAAATGTAAATCCCAAACTAAAATCAATCCAAAAGCTGCAGTGACTCTTGACTTTTCACTTGAGCAAAAGTAAAAGCTTCTTGCAATTGGCTTCAAGCTAATAAGTGTTGATTAGCGATGCAGTTTAGAAAGACTTTTGGTTAGGATGTTTCTCAGCATCTCAGAATGAACTCCATACTCCTGAAATCTGAAGCTGTTATTGTAATTTGAAACAAGGACACGCCGTTCAGTTCCTTTTTACTTCTACTGTATTAACCTACAACAGTGCCTGCTATAAGGTACAGAGTTCCCTAATTAAACCCTTTTTACATAAATATATACAGGTACAATGTTGTAAACACCAAGTATTTAAAGATGCCCTATATAAGGTAACAGCTTATTACTCTCTAACTGAAGGTTTACACCACTGAACAGAACAAATGAACACCGTGGTTTGCATTTTCCGGCATTGCTTGTTAAGCAGCTCTCAAGATACATGTCTGGTTATGCTAAAAAAAAAATGATTAAAATACAGCTATATGATAACAAAATTACAGATAAGCCTGAGAAAAAAATCAGATTTGATACTACCAAGTTTTGGAGCATTTCAAGACAAGAGCTGGGTTTGGCTTTACGTTCAGTCGTTAGATAGACCATGGAGACTGAGCAATGATTGGAAAACTAGAAGTAATTAACCATTTACCCTCTACTGAATCAGGCTGTCTAGGATTTGGTAAAGGGGAAAGGTATTTACAGCTGTCTAATACACAGAAAATAATCCCATTTCATATGCAATGTATATAAATATTTTTATTAATCAAATAAGTGGAATGAATTAAATCCCCTTTCTGTATTACATTCAGTGAATTGCAAGTTGTGGGATCCTTGAAAATTGTGCACTGGTCCTTTATGGTTCCTCTCCCTGCTAATCTGCTCTGGGCTGTACAGACTGGCATATGTGAAATGAAGAAGAGTGCAAGAACAAAACAGTGGCCATGGTAGGAAAGATCAAACATCTCTATATGATAACATCTTTTCTTTAATATTTGCAAGTACCATGAGTGCTGAGGGACAGAATATAAGACAGTTGAGCATTTTCCTTTTTTTCTAACAGGTTTGTACATTGTTTTTATTTTTGTCTGTTTATTGGGTTTTGACATTTTGGTTTTAGTTCCATGATTGCATTATGAAAGTCCTTTTTTGCTGGCTTTCGTGTTTGACCCACAATCTGGATCAAAGCGGTCAGCCAGAATGTTGTAGGAAAGATATTGGGCCAAAGATTATGACTTGGCAACACAGGCAAACTGACTGCATTCCCTGAGACTTTTCCTGCAATGTTCTGGTGA
Source organism: Actenoides lindsayi (assembly GCA_025331215.1). NCBI lineage: Eukaryota > Metazoa > Chordata > Aves > Coraciiformes > Alcedinidae > Actenoides > Actenoides lindsayi. Next base: position 4,828 of record WTSP01026586.1, read on the forward strand.
TACATTGACCAGGATTCAATCACGAGTAATTTGTGACCACTCTTACCATTATCCATTCTAGAAGCTAACTGCTTGTTCCCAGATCTTTGTACAAAAACAGGAATAAGAAACAAGGTGTAGTTTGACAGCTATTTGGTGTGGTATTATTTTATCTATAGAAATAAGATTATTACCTGATATTTATTATCAAATAAGTTAATTCTAGAAGTAAATGATCTTTTGGAGAAAAGAAGTATCAAGAAACACATTACATCTGACTAGATCCTTACCAGGATTTTAGTATCAATAGTTGTAACATGTTCTACCTAAAGAAGCCCTCTGTTGAGATAGCCAATTGAAGAATAAAGTGTGCCAAATGACAGAAGTCTAATGCCTTACAGTTAAGACAGTGAAGGAGAAAGAGACATCTTGAAATATTAACTTCAAGGAAGGAAGTTATATATAGCTTTTTTTCTGTGTTTTCACCTTTTTTATAATAAATTGACAACTGCATTGTACATTTTGGATATTATAAATTAATGCTTTTATTTATGTTTTATTTGACTTGATTTCTCTGTAATTTAAGGTAGCTGATAAAACAAGGTATTCAAAGCATGGTGACTGTGAAACCCTTACAAGTGCTCCACATCCAAGACCACACAAAATTTCCAGTTAGAAATAATACTGTTTGACAGATAACTAGAAAAGCTGGACAAACCCATCTCTAGAATGAAGAAGATTTTAGCTGCTTGAAGTGCTGCTTGCTTTACCCATATGTAACAGCTGGTCTAATAAAAGATTTTACTTGCATCTGCAAACCTGGCTCAACCAGCATTCTTTAACCATGCTTGCAAACAACAGATAGTAACATAACCACTGGCTCCTCAAGAAGGCCCAAGAGGACCCAAAAGAAAGTATGTGCCTCATAGAACCTGTATGAGACATATTCAGCACTTAAAGGTCAGAAGATGTCTCTTCCAGTGGCTGATGATAATGTGCAGGAAGGTAAAGAGAGCATGACTGAATCCAGAAATTTTCCTTGAACAGCAAAAGGTGGGACAGAAGTCCAACAGCATGGGTGAGGTTACACTCAGTAGTATTGCACAGTCACTGGACTGTAGTTTTAGCTTCACACCAGGTGAACCATACTGATTTAAGATGTGTAAAGAAATATTCAGAATGTCAGGCAAAACATGTGAATAGAAAAAGAGTGAAAATGCGGGTTTCAGTTTAAACAGGAAGGCAATGTATTCTTCATGAGACAAACCACGAGTTTTGACACAATGTCTTTCTCAGACAGACTTTCAAGGCAGCAGTCATCCTGGTTATGTTAAATGACTCATAAGTGAAGGCCCAGATGTATGTTTACCAGACTTCTTTGAAAATAAAATTATAATTTTGAAGTTAGCTACTTTTTCTGACCAAACATTGGTAATTTTAAATATGTTTTAAATATGTTTTAAAGGAAAAAGCGATAATAAAATATTTATTCAAAGTTTATAAAGGCTTTGTGAAACATAATTTACATTTATTTAATGGAAGATATATTGTATGGCAAACCAGCTGTGTTAGATGCCCACAAAATGAGAAGACAGAACACAACCTGTCAGATGATTACTATGTTCCAACACAATTCTACTGGAGACTCTGCTGGAGAGTAGATATCTGAAATGTCTAGCCAAAAATGATCCACATTATTCTGCTTTAGAGGGACTGCAGTGCACACTTAGAATCTTAGTTTCTGTTTACAGCAGGAATCATACAGAAACTCCTGGTATACATGTGAGTTTGTCTTCATAGTATGGATGGATCTCTGATGTACGGGCTGCTCAGAGAGAGGGCTCTCAGTCTATTGCAGACGACAGTTACTAAGGCCCTGAATTACTTTGAACTCTGCAGCTCGCTTTTCTGGGCTAAGTATCAAGGTTTGATCTTTCACATTCAATAATTTTTTTGAAATGTTTTTTAAATATTGAGAGAATAAGGATACTTTTACAGATCACACAGTATTTCTTTAATCATAAGCTTGCTACCCATCACTGCATTGATGCAATAACTAGATTTGTACTTAGCAGGCCAGTCGAAATTTCTTTGAAATTCAACATGCTTTCGTATTCTACTCATATCTCCAAACTGTTTGATTAGGAAGTATGTATTTTCCAGTCATATTTCTTAAGAGAAAAGAGAGCTTTTTTTTTTTTTTTTTTTTATTTTGTGTTGACTTACTTCTTGAGAGGACTCACAGCTGCTACACTAAAAGAGTAAATCACATATGTTCCAAAATTTATTCAGAGAACAGGTACATTTTTATTTATTTATGTTTATTACTTTAAGGAGGATGACATCTTCTTAAAGTTTCTTGTACTTGGTTTGAAATTTCCAGAAGAAAACATTGAAAAGACATGTCAAAGGGAACAGAGGTGTTTTGCTGTGGATTATAAAGAAATAGAGAGTTTCATGAAAAGTCTAGTATGGGTTTTAGACATCACATTGTTATGATGCCTTTCAATTATACTACTGAAGAGAATAAATTCATGCTATTTCCAATCACAGAATCACAGAATCACAGGATGTTAAGGCTTGGATGGGACCTCAAAAGATCATCTAGTCCAACCCCCTGCCAGAGCAGGGTCACCTAGATTAGGTCACACAGGAATGTGTCCAGGTGGGTTTTGAATGTCTCCAGAGACAGAGCCTCCACAACCTCCCTGGGCAGCCTGTTCCAGTGTTTTGTCACTCTCACTGTGAAAAAGTTTCTCCTTATGTTTACATGGAACCTCCTATGTTCCACCTTGCACCTGTTGCCCCTTGTCCTAAATTTCCAATGTATTCAAAGCCCTAATTAAATATATTTAGTCTGATGTAAATGTAATGCATACAAGGAATCTGATCTGGAACATGGCCTGCTAGCAATCAGCAAAGGGAAGTTTAGCCATATCCATTTTGGGTCAGGGATGATGATTTGTACATATGTACTGAGAAAAGATAGTATGCAAAGTATTGAAGCATGGATTCAGATCATACAATGTTGTTTTTACAAAGATGATATTTTAAGGTTAACACAAGGCTTTAAAACCAAAGATTTCCCCTTTGCGTTGAATTTTCTGAAAGGAGTACAAATCCTGAATAGTAGTATACATGTCTGGGACAATTATGCTTAAAGCTATGTGAAATTACTAACACCCATGTGGCTAATCTTCAGTAAAAGCAATGAACATGATAAAACAGAGCAGCAGACCTGTAGAGAGGAAGGGTGCCACTTTGTTGGATATATAGATTACAGTCCTTGGCACTAGAGTGAAGGGAGTGGTTATTTCACTTCTACGTATTTTAACCTGCTGGGAGATAAATAGAAAACTTCAGTATGCAGGAATAATAAATCTGTCGATGAAAATAAATCTGATATTTTGCAGCAGTTGCATTCAGTTATTGGTTTGAACAAAAGCTGTCTGGAGGTCTTATATATAGTGGTGATCTGCCAAATAATATGAATCATGAAACTTAACCCATATGGCTTCCAGGCTGTTATAATTTATGTTTATATAATATTCTGCAGCCATCTAGAGCAAGAGACTCTGGAGCACATCTCCAGGATATAACAAAAAGAAATCGCTAGGAAATAATCACAGCTAAGTATTAGTCCTTCCTCTATACAACTTGTTCATCTGTTCTTATACACCTACCAAAAGTGACTATAATTTAGAAAGAGCAAATACTTCACAACATAAGCTAGTAAAATTATCAGATTTCTTCCAAAGTTATTCCAGCCATAAAGCTCTATTGAAGCGATATGTACTTCTAAAATCCTTTAGCAAGATCTTCAAAATGTCCGATGGAACTGTTCAGTAGAAGACAGCTAGTGTAACTAGCATCACTTTATATGTTTCATTGTGTCACTGCCTCAACAGGAGCAAAGTTAGTACGGTATCCAACTAAGTACAGAGGACCTGTTTGGCAGCTGGATTTTGTGTAAGGGAAGGAAATTTCTATATGCTAAAAGGAAAGATCGAGGACTATAATACTATATAAGTTCCTTGGACCCAGAATGGAATCTGGTAACCATAAAGATTTTTTTTCTGTGAAAGTTCAATACATTTTGCCCAAAAGATGTTTTCTGTCATTTTCATGAGATGCAGTAATTGCTTGTTATGTAATTATATGCTTTGCTCTTTTTTACATATTTATTTGATATTTAGGTTCAATTCAGAGAAAAATTTGTGAATTAAACCAATTTCATGTAATCTGTGTGACTTGTACCGAGGATTTGGTGCAGCGCATCTGTTAAGATTGCACTGATGGGAAATGAATCTTAGAACTATCTGAAACTACTGAGAAATCATGGGAGATAAGAGGAAAAACTGAGAGACTGTTGAGTTGGTTGAGATTGAATGACTCAATCCTTGGACTAAAAATTTTTTCCTGTTTTTTCATATGTACCTTCCTCTGAAGAGGCTGATTTCCTGGTATTTCTGGGACACCAGAAGATGAAAACATCAGAAACCTGTTCTCATTACAACATGAACTGTTTTTCATTTCCTTATGAGAGCATAACCTGGAAAGAGAAGCTCATTGCCTAAAGCAATATTTTGAGTCAAAGAAATAAATGCAGAGAGAACTGTTTCTCATGATAAATGCAGACACTAAAAACACATATCTTTGTTGACAGCACATGAAAACCATGGTTAAATACAATGGGACAGAGTCACTTCCCTGATGGTGAAGTAGGGAGTGACACACTCTGTAGATACTGAATATTTGTTTACTGGACATACTTGACACACTTTTAATGATGAGGAGACTTATTATCACAGTGCATATGACTCCTGGAAGCACCTCTTGTGGTTACAGAGCATTTGAATTTTTCACCACTGTTTTTCAAAGTTTGTCTTCTCATTTTGTGTTGCTTGGATATATCCATTTCTATTTTTGCAATGTAGCAATTAAATTGAATAGCTAAAGATAAAAAGTATCTTCATCTCTATATTTTTGTTACTGATATGCTGAATGTACAGGATAGATTTTTGGGATGATGATTTTTATTCCAATCAGATCTTAAGCATGGTTCCTGTTTTGTTTTGTTTCTTCCAATGTGTGTGTTCAACTATTGTGGAAATCACACAAAAAGAACATTCTCATTGGTTACCACAAAATCACCACAAATATATATACTGTTCTAATTGCAGGGGAAACAGTTGTGATCTCAGATGTTTCATGTGGTAACTGTTGGCAAATGGGAACATTTAATGATAACTATAGTACATTTATTTCAAGTCACTTCCCTAAGTATAATCTGCTCTGTACAGATAACTTTTGAAGTGAAATCCCTGCTACAGGCTCTTCTAGTATATAATTTATGTGTATTTTCAGTAAAGACTATTTCTGCCTTGTAAGCAGAGACAATGTTGATCTTCCCATGTTACAATCTTACTTTGTTTATGTTATGTAAACTATTAGGGAGTTTTCAGCTAATTTGGCAAAACCTAACAGACACACAAAAGATATTTTCCATATTGAAACAGCATATGAAAGTCACATTCCTCTGAGAAATCCAGATCCTCCCTGAATTAATGCTCTTGGTTTTTAAAACATGTGATATAAAATTTAGCTCATATACTTAATTTCTTAGGGGGGTTGGGGTTATGTAATAGATTATTATTATGAATATGCCCAGTTATTCACTTGTAAAATGAAAAGTTATTCTCATCCTAATGAGTTCAATTGACCTGTCCCTTGTTTTTTGGTCTTTGAAATGTTTGGGCAATTGGTCTCCATTTTTGCCTCCCTTGGAACACAGTAGTAATATAAAGTTTATGGATTAAATGTAAGTCTACTACCAAATATTTTGATGGCTTCCCCTACTATATTCTGCATCTAAGCTCTTCAAAAGCAAGGAATGTACTACAGCCCTTCATCCAGGAAAAAGAAAGGGGTATGATTACCTCCTCTCACTAAATTTCAAACCACCTCCCTAAAGCTTTGTTTACTTTAACCCAGAGTGATGGTGGCCTCTTGGTGTTCCCATCCTGCTGTCTAAAACTACTGTATTTGTTAGAGATAGCAGTGAAATTCTTTGAGTCTTCTGTCAGAAAGGAGAGAATATCCACCTGCACTGTCAGTATGGTATTCTGAAGGGACAAAGGAAGGCAGAAACCCTTTCATTCTTCAACATCCGAAGAGAAACATTTTGTTGACAAGCCACATTATTGAAATATTCTGAGGTTAAATGATTTGGCAGGGATGGCATTAGCAGGAATGTCAGCAACACCAGAAGGATCTTGGCAGTGGACAGTTGAATAAGTTCAAATTCATCATATGTACACAACTCTATAATCTGCATATTTCATTGGAAGGAAAAACACTGTTTGAAATCCCTCTCATATATGACTATTTATTTACTATTTTGATAAAAACACAATGCTAAACACTACCAAAAAAAAAACCTGTTATAGATACACACTGAAAAATCTGTCGGGTGGAATAGATTGAGTGTCAATTATCTTATATAGAGTACTTATAAAATATATTTTGTTGGATATTCATCCAAGTCATCTTATGGCAGTGCTGGAAATAGACTAAATGCACCACACAGACTTGATGGTTTGCATTGACTCTTATAAAAAGAATCTGAGCCAATGTTCATATGTTGAAAACACTTAAAATAAAACCTGGACCAACTATATTTTTATAGCAGAAATTTTCCTGTCTTCAGTTGGATGAAAATTTCCCCCAAATGTCTAAACATAATCTACAGGGAGCATCCTGACACCTGTTCCAAAATAAAAGTAACTAGCTAAAAACTGCAGCCCTAGCCATAGGCAAAATGAGGCATAAAGAATATTGTATCATTTCCAAATAAACCTGGAGGGGCAGTTTATGAACACAGGATTACTTTTCCTATATTAATTTTCAGGCAATGTGTTGAGGATAAAGATCATTTATTCTCAAAAAATAACCACCAGATCTGTATTTGTTCCCACTGACAAGTATGTTCACCAATACCTCTATCTAAAATGCAGTCCTGCTTGTAGATCCTTGCCCTGAAAAGCTCTGCTGGAATATTGGCTTGTATTTTTTTAGAGGAAAGACTGCTTAATGCTGAATCACCCAAACCATTTCCCTTAGTGCCTTAGTGTACAATGGCGGTCTTTCATCTATACCTTAGTGTATCTCCAGTGATTATTAGGCTGCATCACTTAACAACTTCTCATAATTTCATGAAGACCACAAGGATCAGAGTGAAACATTGCTGGTGCAGGTACCACTGACCTTCAGAGTTGCAAAGCACCTGCTGTGAAAAGCTGAACTTTGCTATCCATTAACTTCTCAGGAGAAATGGGGAATATGTGAAGCATTCAGTACGTCCCAGGACTGAGCCCTAACTTCTCTTTAACCTTTCACTTCTCTCCTAACAGGCTTTCAGGAGATGATGAAAACAAGCTGAGAGACCGAGTCTAATAATCACATAAAATTACATGGAATTTCCTCTTGGACAACCACAAGGTTATACTATCCAGTGACCTAGCTGTATTTATGGAATACAGGAAACCTTTACCTCCTTTCCTTTAGGCTTTAAAAATAAACAGTCCCACATAAAAATACACAATTGCCACACTGTCTCACACCATTTTAAGGCATCTTACCTACCAGTGTCTGCAGCCAAACATGTTAGAGATGAGGAAGGGAGCCTTCTGTTTCCCTTACTGTACCTCCTCAGGCACTGTCACTTCTAGAGCACAGAAAAGCTCTGTATGAATAAAGTGTTGTTTGAGTGCTGGATTGCAAGACTTTTGGCAATATACAGTGGTTGATTGGTCATGTCACAGATTTATTTAAAAGAAATTTGCAAACCACCCAAAACTTTTCAATAACAGCTCACACATTTCTTTAAACAGAAATGAAAGATACCTGAGCTAATTCTGATACAGGTCAAAAATTACCAGGTAAGACACATGAAGTATCCCATTTCTGTGAAAAAAAAGGATTCTGTAAGTCTTACTTTTCTGGAGGTGAAATGTCCAAAAGTAACTGTTTATGCCAATTGTTTAAGTCCTATTCAGATTATCCATGAGACAGGAGGTTAAGAGAGTGTATCAGGTCTATTTTGCCAACATCTGTGGATGTGAACTAAAATATGCCTAACTTCATGCATATGCAATCAAAATAATCTGAATTTTAAATATTAAATACAGTTAACAGGCCACTATAAAGCAAGCTGAAGTCAAGTATTATCTCCAAATCCTATCTGATTACTTGCTTCATGAAAATTGTAAAAGGTTCACAGACCATATAAAAATGGCAAATATTAAAGCACATCTATAAGTTATTTAAATCATAGCATAAAATAATTTAAAAAACCCACTGTAATTCCATATTTCAAATAAGTATGATGTAAGGATGGAATTACAGTTACATTTCTATCATCATTTCTTTCTCGGCACCTTCTGAGACTGCCAGTTACTACGAAATTTATCAGATGCTTCCAAAAATAATAATAATAGGGATGTCTGTGTCCATTAGGAAATAGGTGACAATTACCCTGTAGTTGAATGGACTGCTAAAGAATTGAAATTACAGTAATGCTAAATATTTTGTCCTCAAATAGACTTCCACCTACAATGTTTAGGAAGAAGTCCATTTTCAGTCCGTAGAAAAATTCCAGTGCATGCTAAGGTGCTGGACCTCACAGGGCCTGGGATGCAACATCTCCTCAAGCTAACAGTAAAACTGCAGCAATGAACTTTTTTGTTTTTTCCCTTTCTTGATTTTTAAAGAAAAAGATTTGTGGTTCGGGGACACAAATGAGAATCACAGCCTAAATTCAGGCTGTACTTTTAGCACCATCCTGACCAATATGTGGTTCTTTCAAAACCTTTAACTCACAGAAGGCCACATGATCCTGGGTGGGATTTAGCTTCCAAGAGGCAGTAGTTGGGTTTAATATTGGGAGTGATTTTAGAAATCATGCATTTCTGACAATCATTGAAAACTACGCTTTTTCCAAAAACAAACACCATCACTTGGTATTTTTAAACCAAAATAGTAAACCTGAAATAGCATGACAGACAGGAGGATGATGGACACTGTGCATTCAGCCACTATGGTAATGGGGAAACCATTCTACAGTACCTACTCCTTTTCATAACAAGGCAAGAAGGTGGCAGCAGCAGAATTGGTTTACTGGTTTTCCTAATAGGATTCTCTCTTTACGGTTACACTGTCTCTTAGATTGCTGGCTGCCACTAGATCAAGCTGTGAATCATGAAGTTTAAATCCAAATCAGAGAGAGAACCTGCCCAGAATTTGAAAAGGCATAGCTTCACTGTTTCATCCTGGCTCTTCCTATATAGCTATATGCTTTTTTTCTGTATCTATAACATTTCTTTTCACAAAGTATTTTAATTGAGGGAGCACACAGGAAAGTTACATTCCGTATTCCAAACAGTTTTCAGCAAACTTTAATGTAAAGTGCAACAAGCTAACATGCAAGAATCATAAAGGAAAGGAGTGCAATGAAGTGTAAGAATATACCCAGAGCATAAAACATCCCTTCACTGCTCACAGTGTTTCTTGGCTTCCCTTGAGTTCCTAGATAATCACATTTCGGCAGCATTCTGCCCATCTGTGCTGCTGTCTCTCTGTTCCCCATCCTCTTTTCCTGGGATTTTGTGCAAAACAATGTTCATAATACTATTCAGACTTTGACCACAGATTAACCAAACATTATTGCTTGACAGAATCAGTAAAAACAAAAATAAACAAACACACCAAAACAAAAATAAACAAAAAAACCCCAGGCAAACAAAAAAACCAACACAAACCAAAACACACACACGCGCAAAAAGTGTTATGCTTTGGCACTCTAAAGCCATTCCAAAATACTGTTTAGGGTCAGTATGTTAGAAACAATAACAGATTATGTTGAAAGAGTCACAGTCCCACTGTAGCATTACTATATGCTGTGTACAGTGACAAATATAACAGGGACAGAGCCTGATATCTTGGAAAACAGCTGTTACGATAAGGAAGACCAGAGAAGGGAAATGAGTACTGTCTAAATGCTAGGTGTGCTACAGTGAACAATCACGTTCTGACTATCTACCCAGCTCACATACTCTGTAGTTTGTCACATCTTGATATTTCTACACTCACAGTCTCTAAATCCTGGAGCTGAACGTTAGCCTGTAAAAGAAGTTTTTTGTTTTCTGCCTGTATAAACGCATGAAATGCACTGAAACCATATGGCTAATCTATTCAGTATGTTTTTGAAATGTGTTCTGGTTTTTCTTCCCTCAGTCATGGTTAGAGAGGTGTCCTTTCAGCCTAATCTCTCTCCTCCAACCAGATGTGCAAACATGCCTCTTAGAAAGCAAAACCACTGGAATGGAATGGGAGAAGGTTAAAAACGCACATCAGTTTTCAGTATCTCATCATTTTCCCTGCAATGACATATATTTGTGGATGCATTTCTGCATATAGCTTTTGTATTTATTAAACTCTCATCCTCTCACTTTAATAAAATTCCCATTTAACCAAAGTCCGCAGAATAAATTGCTTCCTCAGTTGTTTACCATTTGTCCAAACTTCTTTGCAGGGCTTCTCTGCAATACTTTATAAAGTTATGCATGTTCTTGAGCACATGCACAATGCATTCACATTAATATACAGGTAGTCAGACCTGTTTCTTCCCCCGTTTTTTTATAAGAAGAGACAGCTTAGCACCTTTCTTAAGAGCTGCACACACAATGTTCAGTAAGACATTATTTTCTCCTATTATGCTTCTAATTAAAATATCTCACAATCAATTAATATTTATTTTCTTTGGCAAAATGACTAAAACTGTCACTGCTCACAGTTAATAAAGTGTTAGCCTAGTAAACCCAGCATGCAGAAAGCCATACTTACTGCTGACATGTAGGTGCTTCTGCATTAAAGTCAGAAGAGTTACACCCCTTGATGCCTAAAATCTCTTGTATTTTTAACGCCTTTATTTGTCATAAATATTTTACAATGGAAACTCTTGAGAACCTGAGACTCTCAGCAGCACTAGAAATAACTTACTGGCCAGGGCATTTTTAAATTGAAAGTGGACATCTTACTCTTTAGAAAAATGTCAAAAATTTCTTCTCCTTTTCATCTGTGTAACCCCAGCAGAGTCATTGTCGCTGGTTGGAACAATTTACAAGAATGAAGATGAGTTAGAAAGAAGTCCCTGATTCACAACACACCAACATAAACTTGGCAAGGCTTTAAAATGGAGAACAGAACTTGGCCCAAAAAAGCACTCTAAGCTATGCTGCAATGTGTATTCTGGCATCTGTTTTTTTATGTGATGCAGAATGGCATCTTTTACTATATTGTCTAAGCCATATGATTTAAAACAGCAATGACTACTACTACTCGCTGGATTCTTTTATTTCCATGAATGGGTCAAGTTGCCTGTATATCCATAGCCAGTATGCATAGTCTCAAGTAGTATCATACTTTGTTTAAATATTCCACGTGCTCAGAATATAAGTATAGACACTATGAGTAACAAAGCAACACTCTTCACAGAGTGCCAACAGTAGGTCTCAGTCCTACCCTGACACAGACTACTTCTAGTGATGAGAAAAATTCAATCTCTAGAACCCATACCAGTAAGCCACCCAAAAAGGTAGTTTTCATTATGGTTTCTGAAATGAAGATTTCTTTTCAATTGTAAAGGGAATGAGAAAAAAATTAAATAGGATATATTTAAATGGCCACTTAAGGAATAGCTCGTATATCTGCTGGATTCTCATTACAGTGGTGTTTTTATGTATGTAACACAAGTCAAACCAAGGATCTCAGCTTGCAGGCTTTCTCTTCGAATGAGTATTTTGGGAATTGGTTAGGCATCATGAACTTACACCTTGAAAAACTAGGAAATCCACCTACAGAACTCATGACCCCAGGACCTCTAGATCCTATGAAATCAAATGGCTTCAATCTTATTGTAATGCTCATAATGTTCACAGGAGACATCATCTCTGTGCTGTGTACTCCCCCTGATTTCAGGGAGACTATCTCGTGAGAGGATACAGATTTCACAGGATTCTCTTATTAGTGATTAATGCAATTAATGTAATTTATAGCATGTATATAATTTTCATAAATTCTAGCACTCTTCATAAGTGTATTCATTTTATTGGCTGTAGCAGGAGTTTCACTGATGCAATGAAGATGTGCATATATTAAATTTTATAAACTAAGGTTTATATAAAAGAAAAAAGCAGTTACCTCAGCAGCTCAGACTAAGTCTGTGCAGTCCAGCAACCTCACTTGTCTGTTTCAAAAGCACAAAATATAAATGAGAAATACAAAATGTGTTACCATTAATATGTGATATCTAAAATAAACCCCAAAGGTGAGCAGAGATGTACCAGTGATACAAGATGGGAACACTTATCTCCTGGGAACAAGTAAAGCTTTTCAACAAGACTGCATTTCCAAGAATTTAAAGTGGAGTCCACTTATAGCTTGTATTTCAAGGTATCTAGAAGTACGGCTATGGCCTCTCTTGTCAGTCTGGTACTAAAATCCGCACTCATTCTCTGACATAGAGAAATAAGAGAAAGCATCCTCCTTGATTAATTCCTTATACTCTGGCAAGGACTACAGGACTGTGTACAGGTAAAATCCCTCGTTATTAAAAAAAATAAGTAATTTAATAGAATTTAAATTTTTCATTTATAGTTTAAATTATTTTGCATCTTTCATCTGTGTTTTTTATACTTTCTGTATTTACCTTATTAAGGTTTGTAAGATGATGTGGGGGTTTTTTTCAGAGAAATTGGCATGACTGGAAAAGCAAAGTAAACCCTTTTTCTATATCAGCTAGTCTAACAGAAGCTGTTCCTCCTTCCTATAGATCTGGATTAATTTGTATCAATAGACCCTCATGGTTACAGCAACAGTTTGATTACTAATTTTAAAATAAGGGCACAGGATTTATTTAAAGAAATTAACATCTAATTAAACAAATGAATATATTTCTTTAATTCATCACAGAATATATTTTAGAAGGTTTGCCTGGGTTTTAGGCCACCCTTTTTGAAAATGATAAATATTTTGACATGCAGAAGAAATTTTCTGGGAAGAAATTAGTTAAAAAATTCTAAAAGGATTCTATAATAAAAGCATAATGGCTGTTCTGCTGATCCAAACATTAATATTCATGCAAATCAGCCAGTGTATGAAGGTATGTGTATGAATGAGTATGAATGTATGAGTGTATGAATGAGTATGAATGTATGAGAGTACGAATGTATGAGTGTATGAATGAGAAAATACCGACAAATTGAAGGCAAACTTCCTTATCTCAGACTGCATGTCACTAAAGATGCAGAACTGAAAGATGCCAGCCTAGGACATCTCAGGCATTTATCTTTAACCACTGAAATGCAAAACCTTTTGTAAAATGTAACCACAAGACTCAGTACTCATTAAACGTCATAAGGAAAACGTTATCTCCAGCATTTCCTGTTGGATATAAGTGCAATTTCAGACCTTATTGCTATACAGACCACTCAAAATACTCTGCAGGTCAGGCATAAGCAGCATTATAAACATTAAACTGGTTCAGAGTGACATGATTTGCCTGTGACCATAACATCACTGCCACTCACATCACAGGCCCAGCCAAAGGCAGCAGGCAAGCCACCTGCTCAGAGTCCTCAACATAACGAGTAAGAGGAACCCACAGCTCAAGAACCAAAAAAACGAAGTAAAAGATTTGTACAGAATGTTCTTGCACATGAAATGGGCAGATCTGGGTCACTGCTGAAATCAGTGACTCATCTGGATTTCCAATTTGCTGTGAAATATTGTTGGATACTATCACATACTCAGAAAAGAGATGATAGATGGGAGCATGTGTACTTTTCTGTAAATATGAATCAGGAAACCAGGACATAGTTAAGGAATTTGTTGGCTAGTAACCCTAAATTGAAAGAGAAGGAAAGACAGAGGTCGTGCTTTTTCCTTGGTAAAAAAAAAAAAAAAATAAAAATAATTCCGATGTTATGAAAAAACCAATTCTGTGACTATTGACATACAGCGGTTGCGTTATCTTCATATACTCAAGCTTCATGGTGGCATGGAGCCATATAAGAAATGGATGCCTACAGATGACACATGGGAAGGCAGGGTGCTGGGAAGGGCTCACTGCAAGAGAACCAGTCACACTCTGCAAAGGGAGAGAAGTCCCTGACCTGCCTCAGCCGTGCATGTGCCAGCCCTGACAGGACTTAGAGGCTTCTGCAGCAGATGTAGCCTCTGAAAAACCTTTATTGATGGAAATGTAAGTGCCAGAGGAATTTATGCTCCTACAGTTTTAAGCAGCAGCTGCATGATAGTTTTGTGACTAAAAGAGGTACGTTATTGCTAATTTTACACCCATACATGCCCTTGTGAGTCCAGCTCCTACTGGTTAAATCTGGGGCCTTTTGGCATTGAAATAATTTATTAATATCAGTGTTGCCAACACAATCCTTCTGGAACCTCTGAATTATACATTTCAAGTAAATTCAATTAAACTAAAGCCCCTTTATTCCTAAAAAGAAATACCTGAGTTCTTGAATAACTGACTGAAGCAGACACTGAAAGTACTAATTCTCACAGTTCTATTTCACACAATCTACTTTGGCTTTCAAGAAAAGACAAACTTTACATGGTAAGAAATCCCTCAGTTAGGTTAGTGATAGAGAAAACAACCTCAGTGCATTGCTGTAAGCAGCAATGTGTGAATTTTCTATTCAACACAGCTACAGTGGTCTATTTATTCAACTTACGTGCATAATTAGTAGTAAAATTACACAGGGTTTTTTTTCTTTAACATATAGTAGTTATTCTTTATGGGTCTGGATTCTGAACAAAAATATTTCCTTTAGACTTTATTTGAGTAATGCTTTCTTCAGGTGAGCTCTGGCAAATGCCATAAAAAAATCACAAAACTGGAAACTAGGAAGTAGAGAAAGGGGAAGGAAATTACCTCAGTTTGGCAAGAGGTACAATGTTACTTTCTTTAAATAAAATGTATCCTCTGTCCTTAGGAACCCCTTACAGGCTAATTTAACATTTCATTGTACTCTGTCACCTACCCTTGGCTTGCCAGACACACACAAGGCAGCTGATATTACAGTATCTGGAGTTACAAAGAGCTTATGTTTACATACACTATTTTTCACTTCTTTCTGAATACACGGCTGACTGGCACCTTTCTGATTTATTCATAAACACTCTTTTACTTACGAAAGCAAAATAGCACATATTGGAATGTTACGTGCATCGCTAACAAGACTGTAGGTAAATATAGAGCATATCATACACTTGTCACCAAAACTGAAATTCAACTGGCTGTATTACCATGTTAGTTACGTTTTGTCCCTCGGTTATCTAAGCAAGAAGAAAACTCAACTTTAGAAAAAAGCTGCTTTTGAACTAAAGCCCTGGAAGGAAAGGTATGCTTGATACAGGTGATACAGTTAAAACTGCATTTTCGTATGTGATAGGAGCCATATAGGTAAAAAGTGTAAAAGATATTAGCACTCAATGCCAGTCACTATAACTCCACGAGACAGAACCTACAACTACATAGTGTTAAAGACCCCCAGTTTGATATAATATTTAAATCTTCTAGAAGGAATTCAGAATCAACAAAGCACATGTAAATTCAAAAAAAAAAACCTAGTTAACTGATAGTCCTCAAATTGTATTAATCCTCCAGTGTAGATACTACTAAGAATGGGCATAGATTGTTTTCAAATACAGTTCAGTATCTTCCATAAATTATATGAACAAAAGACAAAATGATATCCAGTGAAGTTCAAGAAAGAAAAATACAAAGACCAAAGAATTGATACATGCAGCAGTTAACAGGCCACTTACATCGGGTAATCTGCATGGTTTTCTCAAGCTACTTTATGGGAACGGCATTTTAAAAACAGAGCCAGATAAAAACATGTGGCAATAGTAAAGAAGGAATGTACTCCCATAGGACAGGGATTGTGACCTGGAACATATGCTGAAATGGTCATGTTAGATAGTTAAATGACCATGGACTTTCACTTGTCTTTTTCACATTTTAAACTTTATGATGGAAGAAAAGCACTTTTGAAAGACTAAGTAAATAGGACCTCAATATCACATCTTTTAGTAAAAGAAATAATAAGTTACATCTTTAAAATCTGCAAGGGAAGATTAAAGCCAATTCTAGTATTTATGTGCCAACAGGACTCATTAGAATGTCCTTTCAATAAACACAGAGGCAGAGACTATCCAATAACAGAAAGATAAAAAATGCATTCAAGTAAGTGACAAAGCAACAATTCCAATTTCTGCATGCTTAGTTTTGATATACTCCTAAAATTGTATCCTCTCAGGAGGCCAATAAACATACTTCATTGTTTGGAGTAAAGACAGGGTGATGTTGTCCCAGGCCATTTCAAACAAAACTAAAGGGATTGCTTATCTGTCCATTTTTCATTAAACCAGAACAGGCTACAATGTACAGACAGCAGTGGGAATGCAGTCCTGTACTTAGATATGTGTTCTCAAAAGGTTGAGATGTGGTGCTTCTCTAGTTTGAATTAATTTCTGTAACCTACTTTTATGGAAAGACAGCTTCACCTACTTATGGGACTAGAGAGAGTTTGAAATGGTGAGTGTAAACTTTTTATTTACTAGGCATTTGTTAGAAAGTATTTTTGATAAATATCCGACCTCTGACTTGTGAAATCTCAAATAGATTCCATCACACATTTTCAAAGGACAGTAGAGGTTATGAGTCAAGAATAAGGATTTAGGCTGCAAACACCAGGTTCAAGAGATACCTAACACAGAACCAAATCTACAGAAAAGAAGCTTCTTCCTGGTTTCCCACTGACTGGGTTAAATAGCCACCAAATGTAGGAGACCACTTTTAATGCCATTCCTCTGCCTAGATTGAAAAGGGGCATGAACTTAGCATGTTTAGACATTTAGGCAGGGCTCTCACCTACAGAATGTTCTAGGGATACAGATGTTAGCAGCTCACAAGTCAAACCTGTCATAAGTTAGCATAAATAATGAAATATATAGTAATAAAAGAATGACTCCAAAGCTTGTTAACTAGGACTCTCTCCTTGGCTTTTCCAAGCATATAATTGAGCTGGCTTCCCATGCTTAGGCACCTGAGATTAACGAACCTCTCCTTTACTAGCAATATGTCAACACATCAATCTGATATTAAGTAGATTGGATCTGTTACTCTATAAGAAGATCCAGAAGTTACCTTTAAATTAGGATTGAAACAAATTAACTATTCCATTCTTCTAATTATGGTCACACTCCCTAGTAATATGTCTCACACTTAACTTTCCTGAGAAAAAAAAGTCACCTTTCTCTGAACTCACTTGTCTATGCAGGTAATTAATCAGTCAAAAACACTCAGGTATAAAGTTGATCCAACAAACTCTGTTGAGAACACGTGTGCTGTAATTTCACTGAATCCCTAGTGAAGGACAGAGTGCTGGCTAAGCCCAAAAGTTTATCAAAACACAGTGATAAATCCCAGATGTGATCTCAGCTTTTCATGCTTTCTATTTTGTTAATGTCTCCAAAACCACTCGTGGGTTTTTTGTTGGGTGTTTTCTTTCTTACCCCCCTTCCACAAATTCAAAGTAAATTGGTCTGGCTTCTGGTCCTTGGCACAGTGGCACACTTCCTCTCAACAACTGTAAGCCTGTCTGAAAAACAGAACAACATTTTTGAGATGGGTTGTTTATATGGGC
Organism: Actenoides lindsayi; assembly: GCA_025331215.1. Taxonomy (NCBI): domain Eukaryota; kingdom Metazoa; phylum Chordata; class Aves; order Coraciiformes; family Alcedinidae; genus Actenoides; species Actenoides lindsayi. Next base: position 22,596 of record WTSP01026586.1, read on the forward strand.
AAGATTCAGCCACTGCAGTGAATGTGGCCCCACCTTCAAAGAGACTCCAGAGCACTGCTCACCTGATGAAAGCATTAACTGTTTTTGGTTGACTTGATCTACATGGAAGCAGCCAGCTCATTAGCTGAGCTGAACCCAAAGAAATAAATGTAATGCACATGCAGAGGTTTTCCTAGCTACTTGATGTCAATGTTGCTGCAGCTTTCCTCAGGGTAAGAGTACAAAGACAGCAGTGATAAGACTTTGTAGAATCCCCCAGCAGCTAAAGGAGAGAAAGCTGTTGAAAAGATTTACATCAGGACTACTTCAGTCAAAGAAGTTAAATTAATGTACCCAAACCTTAGTGGTTAATACATAAGATTGCACTATGCACTGCATACAGGACTGCACTATAACCATAATTCACAAAAGTAATAATTTAATATGACCAAGGGGTAAATGGAGGGCTTGGCATTCACATACTGCTCCCTAAGAAATCTACATTTCAGAAAGTTCTTTAGATTTCTAATCTACAAGTACAGTTATACCTAATTATTTATATAACTAAGGCATCTCTTCTAGGAGTAATCTTTCGGACATTAAACTCAGATAGCTAGATTTCTGTGGTCACTAGAAAAAAAGTTTTTCCTGCTCAGTTGTTTATCAGACTCTGTTCTTTCCTTGAGTAAGAAGGTTTAAAATAATAGTCTAATGAATATTCAAAGAGGTATTCAGAATGTGAAAAAAATTTTTTAAAAAGTGACAAAATGAAAATAGATAATGAATGTAATACTAGACTCTCTTCTTAACTAATATGGAAAATGTTTCATACTCATCACTTCTTAAATATGAAAGCTACTTTCTTCTGTCTTTCACTCCCAATCCTAATTAAAATTGCACTTCAACATGGTTTCTTAGCTAGAAAGCTTAATAGGAACTCTCTATTTTGGTTGCTTTTCTTGGCTTGTTATCAAATCCTCATCACAGTCATAACAGCTAAAGATTAATTAACCTGCTTTTCCTCAATTCATTAATTCAGTCAGTTTGCTCATATAATCTGTCTGTGTAGAATCTGAGGGTCTTTTGTTCCTATCGCAAAAGATGATATAATTTGATCTTTAGTTAAGGACACATTAAGAATATGACATCATCACTTGTCTGTAACAGAATGCCTCACTCATTACTTTACTTTTGCTTCTTATATTCTTATATTCATCTTGAGATTTTTTTGCTTTTCTAATACTTATCTCATACATTTGAACACTGGAAATACCCGCCTTCTTTCCTCTCCTTTTTGTCATCTATTTATACACATTTGCATGTTTCTGTCTCCTAGATTAGTATTATATTTATTTTAGATTGTAAACAAATTTTTCCCACGATTGTCCTTTTGTTAACTTAGAAGACAATATAGTAGACAAGAAACAAAATTAAAAAGGCAATGTGAATGGTGTTTTTAAGTGCATACATTTAAGTATACTTAGTTATAATCATGCACTAAATTCAATGGCTTCTGCTTCTGCCTGGAGATCCCCATAGGCTTGTTTTCTTACAAAGTTAGGCAGGGAATGAGAATTTCACTTGCAAAATTTATTGCTTGCAGAAGAATTTCTATCTCTGAATACCCAGCATTAATAAAATAAAAATCAGAATAGGTAGATGGTTAAAGAAGGAGATGGCAAGCTTGAGAATAAAAAAAGAACAGAGCATGTCTATGAGTTGTGGTAAGCACTGTATACCCAAAGACCTTGTTTTCCCACTTTAGAGACAAGCAATTTTTAAAAAGTCAGTGCCAGTTATTCATTTCCAATGGCAGGAGAATACGGTGCCCAAGTAAAAAACACTTCAGATCCTAAATTTCAATTCCCAAATTCACCATTCAACTGTAGTCTTATAACCACTTCTCAGGTTTGACATTCACTGCATTTAGTCAGTGGTCTGATGATCATAATAGGCTACTGTGCAGTCTTATGTGAGAAACCATATGCTTTCTCCTTGACAAATGCTCTTCCAGTCCTGAATGTTCACCATAAGAGTTTCATATTATCAGATTCCAAGAAAGGAAATGTCGTTTTCCACCATTCATACATAGTAACAGTGCTATGTCTCTTATCACAGTGAAGACTCTTTAATTTCTGAAAGATAGTTTATTCAGGGTCTAACCTACATAAAGATATTCCTTGATTTTAGAAAAATAAGTCAATTTATATAATAAGGTGATTAATCTTGCCACTAGTTAATTCTGCCAGGCAGCAGTAATAAATACCTGTTTCTTCATCTTCACACTCCAGCTTGAACTTGTAAGCATATGATTTGCTGACCTATTTCAGTGTGTTGTGGAATCTTCGCAGGTCATTTTTGTATTTGAGATCCTTTAGGTAAGACCAAAAGTAACTTCTTCACTCAGCTTATAGTGATTATTATGCCAGCAGTAAGTGAGGTAGCAGAGAGCCCTGAGCACAGTTCACAGCATCTAAGCTGAGCAAAGGGCAGGGAGGGAACTGTAGAAGCAGTATTAGCTCTGTCATTGAGCAGATTCCTCTCAAAATGTAAAGTTCTGATTCCCACCTAGATTTTACTAGCTATGACAGCTTTAGTGGTAAAGTTCCTTTTACTAGATATTTTAAAATGGCTTTACCTGAAAAGACTGAAATTTCTGTTTCAATAACTCTGGAGAGGGGGCCCTGTCAGTGCTGTAGTTCTAGTATCAGATGGATCAGAACTACTGTATCAGCACAGAACAAATACTCTGCAAGTGTGTAGAGGATCCCTATATTGCATGCACATTTACTGCAGAGTCTCTCTGAACCATCTCCTGTGGCACTGCAGAAGCCATCAGTTAATGTCTTATATTCTCTGGCCAATAGTTAGTCTTTGTGGATGGTCACTGGCCAAACCAGCCTTCTCAGAATCTGACATAAGAGATCAAAAAACAGGGAATCTCTGACATTTCTCTAGCATATAGGAAATCAGATATTTCTTCAAGAGCAGATACAAGAACTTTCTCTGATGTTGTTCAGTCTGGGATAAATCCAGAGAATAACAACTAGTATGATTCTACCTAAACGTGAAGAATATTAGGTCTATTATTCTAAACTGTCATGTATTTGCAAAGTTCATTAAGCCTCTTCCATGTCACTCCTGCATATCTTATCTGATGTCTGTCTAAGTATTGATGCAAATTGAAAAAAAAATCTAGATATTTTACTAATTTTGTTTTCAGTGTTTAACTGCTCATTTTGCCACATTTCATGATAAACTTGCACAATAGCATTCTAAATTACAAACTTATCATGAAATCAGTTTTCACAAATGTAATTTTGTTGGCTTGTCCAACAGCTGGGAGTGAAGCGTTCTGTTAAAGACTTTCTAAATACATACTGCTCTATTCATTCATTTTTTTCACAGTTAAGGAGAGAGCTGGAAACATTTTGCTACCAGAAATAAAGGAATAATTTAAGACTCCATTATCAATTAAGAATAATTAATTTTCCTCCCCAAAGAGTCTGAGCTGGGTATCATGAAGGAGGCATACTGAAGAAGCTGTGTATTAATTAGGCTGATCCAGAAAATCTGGATGATTCTGATTCTCCTTTCCTTCTTACCCACTTTACTGGGGCGTAATATTACCACTGGCCTCTTCTGGTTTACACTGGTCTGCCTTGGACGAATACTAAGGCTGAGAAAATGAGTCACTGAAGGAAAGGTTCAGTGGCTTTTAAAGTTAAAAAAGAAGGAGCAAAGGAAAATTTGAGTGTCTAATGTAAGGGAAAAGTACATTTAATTATGACCAGCAAGGAAGAAGCAGGAGGAGTGTCAGACTGTCCTTCTGCCCACCCCTTAGCCAACTACCTAGACTTCTTCAGCCCTCGCCCATGCTGCCAGTATGTCCAATTGCCTTCTGAATGCGCAACAGTTATGGTTATCTTGCTCTTGGATAACTTTCAGCCACAGAAGAGCTCAAGCATTTGTGGGAATTCTGTGATTATAGAGTTTGCCAGAGAACCTACCTTTTTGCCACAAAGTCCAGCACCAAAAAGTAAGTTCTTACAAATGTGCTGCACACATGCTCACATTCTTTCTCTCTTCTCTGACTAATCCTTCTTTCCCATATAGTTATGGAGGAAAAAAACCTAAAAATCTGAAGGAAATGTATACTGATATGATAGTATGTTCAAATAGTTAAAATACTATCTGAAAAATGTATTTTAAAAAACTTAATGATGGCAAAATATTTTTCATGGGACAGAAAATCTATACTTCATCCAGAAAAATCAGTATTTCATCCAGAAAATAACTTGTAAATGGCAGTAAAGTTCAGAACAACTGTGCTAACATGGAAAACCCAAACCTCTGTTCTAATTCTGCTTCCCTATATTTTCCCATTTATCTCATCCACTGACAGGACTGGGACTAGCATGCATTCATTATGCTGTGAAACAAGGAAAATCCTTGCATTAGTTAGAAACGCCCATACCTACCTTAATGACAGATGTATTTCTCATCTCTCTCTAACAGCTCTGAGCTTGGCATGCTGGTGAGATTATAAATTTTCGTATTTAAATGAATAAAGAAAGCTTTTCTAATTTGAATGACACTAAAAATTTCCTGCCTGCTAAATGACACAAAAAATTAATATACAACTTAGAGTATGCAGTCACTCCCTTGCTTTTTACTTCATTCTCTCCTTCCATATTCACTCCTCCTATGCCCTTTCTCATTGATTTCTTATCACCTCATTCATTACTCTAAATGTTTTCATGTCTTTAACCTTGCACCCTCACCTTTTATTCCTCCTCAAACTTGGACAGGGACCTTGGTTAAAACGTGTAAGTAGTTTATAACTTTCTCTTCTTTCTTTGCTTAAATTTTAAACATCATGTTCCGCCTTTAGAAGCACTGCTCTAAATGAAGTTATTCATAAAGCATTTTGTATTTAGATTTGCAGTCACAGGGTTACTGCATGTCTATGTCAAAAATGGTGTGAAGAAGTGAGTCTTAATAAAATTCCTGACTGAAAATTTTAAAGTCTTTGATGAAAGGGCTGTCTCCTACCATGTGTTTGCATGGCTCCTAACAGAATCAGACTGAAGTCAGGTTAGAAACTTTTTACTGTTTACAAAGTTACTAAAACCAGGAATAGGATAAAACACAATATAATTATTTCAGATTGCATCCTTTTCTTTTCCTTGGCATATGAGCTGTGTACTGAGATTATTTGTGCATTTCATTTACCTGCTTCTCACACAGAAGTCCAGGTTTATATCCTAGACCATCCAACAGGAAAGCCAAAATACTGAAATTATGGTCACTGATACCACCATTTTCAAAAAATAATTTTATTTCTTTTCATACTTGAAGTAGATATAATATGCTATAGTAATAGTGTAAAGGACAGATATGGCTTCTAGCTGCAAAATTCAAAACAAGGTTCCTATAGGTATATTTAAGCCTGTAAAGGTTGGTAAGAGGGTTTATTTTAGTCATTATATACATGTTACATATGTCTGCTCTGCACCTACGTATAATAACTCTCAATATTTAAACCCACAGGTTTCAAAAAGCAGTGTCTGTGGGATAATGAGATCATAAAGGTAAGAAGGGCCATTCTGCATTGCTGGATGTAGGCAGACCTGAGTTTGTTCAGCCTGCACTGAGCCCACTCCTGGAAGTCAAAGGATCACAGTGACAAGATACCTGCTCCTACAGGACAAGAGCCACTGCAAGTCAAGCCTTCAAGCTAGGCTGGCCCTGAACTGCATCCATTTTAATAACCCTACTTGAGAGCTAGGACATGTTAGTCTGGGCCCAACAGCACATTACCTCAGGCAGATGGTGTCTGGCCTACTGCAGTGGTCTATTTTAAGCATTCTGGATTCCTTGTACCTTGAGCCCACTGAAGCTGTGTCTGTCCAAAGGTAGTTATGCCATGCCTACAGTCACACAACTCAGGGGCAGAGCTGGGACTAGAATCTAACAGTCCTGACTCTGTTGTGTCCATAGATCATTTCTAAAAACTTCCTTCAACATTCAGGTTCCAATAAAATAAATATAAAATAATATAAAATAATATAAAATAAATAAGCTGTGCTCTCTCTCTTCTTAATTCTCAGCAATGTGTTCCAACATTATCTTTGCAACATGCAAGACATTCTTAAGCAAATAAAATGACTCAAACTCTAAATTATGCTTCCAGATAGTAGGATCTACTGTTGTAAACTACAGGTTGGGAATTCAGTTTTCACAGCTTGCAGCAAATATTTAACAGAAGTCATGATGTCTTACTCCCATACTGTAATAGCAGGCTCAGGGTAAAAACAAGGCTACACCTCACTGATCACAATTTTAGAAATAAAATCCAAATTTACATGCATAGGAAAACACAATTTTGACAGTTATACTACATTTCCTGGTATGATGTTTTTGTTCTAGAGCTCCTCTCTGAACTACTGGCAGCTGTAATACACATCATCTGCAGCAAGCCAGCCCTCTGCAGCCCTCCATCGCCATTTCACTACACTGGTAAAACAATACAAAGCAAACAAGCAACCTTTTCTAAAATATGTTTCTTCTCTTTTCCTGTAATTTTCTAAAAAATTACTGATTTATTATTGTCATCTGTCTTGACTCATCAGATCTTTCCAGGCTGAATAAGCAGAACTGTGATATTAGCTTGAAAAGCATTACACTTTTGTAAGTGCTCCTTAGATCAAGAAAATATTGCTCTAATTTTTGCATCAAATGGAACTCAACTGCATTAACTAAGCTGCAATTGTACTTTGCTTCCTCCATCTATTAGCATTCCAATTATCTATAGCAGGCTTTCAGAAAAGTCTTCCAAAGATCCTCAGACACAGAGGCCTATGTTAGATGATACAATTACAGGCTTGTCTCCATGGACATGAAGGAGCAGAGAGACACAACAGTAGATGAGGGAACTCCAATAACCTACTCAGAGCAAGAAAGTGTCACAGGGACCCTCAGCACTATTGGCCAGAAGTGACCCTCTTCTGTCACTCTGTAGGAGGTGCTCTCTGAGCCTCTTTTCAGACTTAGAGGGTTTAGCCCAGGGGTAAGGGATGAAGGGAATGAATGTTGTGGTATTGTACAGAACTTATGTTTAAGGTAAGTACCAAAGATGGGAAAAGAGGGAGTTCAAAGAGGAACAAGTGTGGAAAAGATAAAAGCCATCTATAAACTGGCATTTGGTCAGTATGCTTGTCTGGCCATGCACAGTCTATCCCCTCATCACACTAAACTCCATTTCCTACTCCTCTAGTGGGTGAGGCTCTCGACTCCATGGGTCTGTGTATATATGGATATCTAATTGCAGTAACCAGAGACAGATCACAGGGCATCAGGGCCCACACATGAGGAGTGGCAACAACTGGAGAGACTGAAGAGTGTACGTTTGTGTGTGCATAGTCAGTGTGTAATTGCTACTGAACATCAAGCCATGCTGGCCAGAGTATGATAAGATTTTTAGAAGACAAGTATTAGTGTGGCTGTAAGTCTGGGTCAGACACCAGAGGAACAGGAGAGGTCTGAAAGTTGGCTGATGGAGGACTGAGACATCCTAGCCAGCTACTGGAGAAACCTTGGGATTTGGAGGTCAGCTACTGTCAAGGTCATAGTTCTGAGCCAGACACTGGAGAGACCTGTCTGTCTGTGTGTGAAACATTAAGGAAAACAGGAGATCCTGGGCCAACTACTGGGTGTCAAAGACCAGCTACTACAGAGGAATCCATACTGGTTTATATATGTATACACTTAAGTATTTTATACTAATAAGCTTTCAATCTGAGCAGCCAGAGGAAGAGGCCATTGGTGCTAGTTGTGTCAGTACCATGTGTTGTCTCTGCTGAGCTGTGGGACCAGCTGTGTATATCTATATATTGTATATGCATTTGTGTATCTATTGTGAATACTTGTTCAGTCTCACTACTGGTTGGACCTAGGAACATGGAGCTGTGGCAGCCTCACCTTTATTGGGCTACCAGATTTGGAAGCTCCTATAAAGAATTAACATGATACCTCTAAGAAACTTCAGAAGTTGCAGAAGAATTGCAAGACGATAATTCTCAGTATTGGCAACTTATTCCAAAACATTTAGGAGGCTGTGAAAATGGAGGTGAGGCTACCAAAAGCATGCTTTTGTAATTCTTATAAACTTTAGCTGGCAGCTGGAGTCCTTCCTGGCACGTAAAACAAAAATCATCTCATTGTAGAAACTTAAGTATGTTTGTGATTGATGCAAAAATGCTCAGACAATCCAAACCTCAAATGCTTCTGTTCATGTCCAGAAGTAGAATTCTAGTTACCTGGGGATTTAGGAACTTACATGAATAGCTGAAGAACTATATAAGCAGTGCCTAAGTGAAGATTCAGAAACCACTGTTTTGAATTTGATTCCAGAATTCTTCTTAAACTCCAATTCCAGTGCCTAAGTATTTACTAAAATGTACTGTGATTAAGTACACCATGAAGAATATAATATTAAACGTAATATAATATTTTAAGGAAAAAAACCCCAACAAACCAAACCAAGATGACCTGACCATTCTTAAAGCAGAAATTGGTAAAAAGAAGTTGTCAATCAGCTATAGAGTTAAGTCACTGGAATCTAAATCCTTTTTTTTGAAACTGGGTGGCCTATGCCTAATGCTGTCTTTCATGTTTTGGTCTGGCATTTTAATGCTTTCTACAGTGACACTCAATATATTATTGCAAGTTAGCAGGACTTACTCAAATGGAGAAACACATCTCATTTTCTTCATTTCTTAGCCTATAGTTTCCTACAGTGTCACTTGTTTTTGCTCAGAAGAAACCAAAATATGCCTGGAATTTTATAATTTGGAAAAAATGTGTAGACTTGTGGTAGTAGTGGCATTGACTACATGCCATAAAGCTATTTAATGAGCTTCACCATCTCTATATCAAGTTCTGCAATGAGTGCAATTTGATCCCAAAAAAGTCCTTTTCAGAAACCATGTATCCTTTAAAGGGCCACATATAATATATTAACTCTATTTTGATGAAAAACGAATCTACTAGATACTTAACAGACTTCATCTTGAGGTAAAAGTTGGTATATGGTGTTGCTCTTGGCAAAGTATTCCCAGCCTCCTTAGAAGCTGTGATTTTGGATTACCACGCTTTTTCAGTAATAATGAACATAGGGTTATCAAAAGTGTTATATGCAGAAAAATAAGGTGTATACAGGGGATAAGTTATTCTTCTCATGCAAAGCAATGAGGATCAGGTCCCTGTTGCTATAAATCAAAGCAGCACCACTTAAATTTATGTTTTACCAATTAAGGCCTTGCAATTGCAATCTGATTACTAGAGCTAGAGGCAATTATGACTCGTAACAGTAACATTTTGAGCAAGACTTTTACTCACTTTTTCTCCCATGATTTTAGGAAAGGATAAGCACCCATTAACAATGTTGAAACAAAGTAAAATAAATTGAAGGCTTTTATACATTTCAAAGATGGTGTAACAGAGTCAGGACTGAAGAGTAAAAGGAAAAAATCCCAGCCACAAAAGCAGAAGATAGTTCTAGATCTCCATCACCAACATTTCAAAGTTTAGAGGCATTGAGGTCTTTTTTCAGAGAGGTCATTTGCAGAATGTGGCCATGAATTCAGTTTTAGATCATAATCTCACCCACTTCCTTTCCCCATAGAGCTTGGGATAGTCAGGTCCGGGCTCAGGGCCATCTTTAGTAGAAACCAGCATCTTGAAAAGCTGTATTCTTAAGAGAATATTGTACATACTGCATTAAGAAAGATTCAGAGACAAGTTAATAATGACAACAAAAATAGTAATTTTCAGTTTCTTTGTTTGGAGCATGGACAAGAGCTTTGTGTACTGTAAGTTTCACTGATCCTTTTAAAACACATTTGCAAACCATCATTCAGTGAAGAGGCTTTGTGCCCTGATACTGTTCTGGTGGCAGATGACACAGTAGCACATATCACTCCAAAGATGGTGTGGTCATCCAATATCCTCTTTCTGTACAGGTGTAAGTGTACACCTGCAGACAAGTGCTTGAAGCTGACTGATTCTGGATCCTGACTCCGTAGCATGCCAGGAGGTGTTATGTCACAACATCAATGCCCACACTGTCAATGGCCTTGTGTTCCTTCTTATGTCCTTATGAGTCTATTCAACATCTCTTACAGTGACAGAAACTTTTCCAGATGTGCATCAGAGTTGATCTTAGAGAAAAAGTAGGTCCAAATCCTAGGACCTTTACTACATTTCCACACAGCAGCTGAGGCAGCAGGAATGCCCATCAGATGAAGTAATTGTTGAAATCACCACACCTCTTGAGGACAACCAGAAAAGATCTGACTGTTCCACCAGAATATTTATAGATACCTGCTTGAGGAAATGAAAAATGTCCCCTTCTGAAGCTAAGAACAGGGAAAAAAGAGCAGAAAAAGGGCAACAGAAGAGACCTCACATTCAGATAAATTTATCAACAGAAGACAGCCTTATGACCATGTAAACACGTGTTACTTGGTCTGTCAAATCAGGGTCAGTTATAAATCAGACATCACAGTACAACTCACCCTTAGTATAAATCTAAAGGTATGACTGTTACTGTACTTCAAAAACATTTTTCTAGTACTTTCAGGGAAAGAAAAAAAAGTTGACTCAAAATCAAACTGAGGGAATTAAATCAAATGCCCACATCCTAAAGAAATACATTTTCTTTTGTCCCTAGCTCTAGGTTTAACTTCTCTTACTATAAAAAACCTTTTTGGCAGTTACTGCTGTCATGGAAAAGGAAAACCAAAATAAAACATTTTCTTTTGTACAACTACATTGACTGAGCAGGATCCTAAAAGCCTGGATCGTTAAATCCATGGTGAATTAAGCTAAACTTTTTTGCCTTTGCAGCTCATGAGAGGTACCTTCACACTGACAGATAGATACAGTTCAGACATTTTGGAAGAAGTTCTTCACTCTCTCTGCTGTCAATTGCCCCCTCTCAGCCCATTCTTCAGTATGATGGACAGTTGTTCCAGATGCATTACAAAAGGAAGCTCTCACACAGTCAAGTTTTCTTTCTTCAGATCCAAGTTCCTTGGAGGCTTTTCAGTCCTAAAGAGGGACAATTATAGTACAAGATTCTAACAGTCTGGAGTTCAGTTACAGTTTCAGTCAGCAAGGCACTGTAAACACAGACTAAGCCAGAATGCTGGTTGGGACTTTGGGATATTGCATTTTGGGATATAACATTTCCTAGTTTCTTTTCCCTCAGGGGTGAGTACAAACAAAGCAAGTTTGAATGGACAGTGACCATTGCTCCCTAGAAGTTAAACCTCCTTCTTTCAAGTCAAATAAATGGAGATTCTCACCCTAGGGGAATCATATCTAAGAATGTAATTGTTCAGCCCAAATATTGTTTAGTTAAACTTTAAATACTGATCTATAAGATAAACAAGATCAGAATTTGCCTTTTAAACACACATTTTTAAATACTCCAGACAGTTTCCCATAGCAGCATCCCTTCAACAAAAAACAGACTTAATTTTTCTCAGATACCAAAAAAGTGATAGCATCTGAATCTGGAACCTAACTGAATGAAATGAAAATGTGCAAATAACAGGACTGCAGTTAGGCTACTACAACCTGACATAGCAATGATGAACATGAATTACCAAAAGTATTAAGGGTTAAACCAAAAAGGATGAATCAGGGAGGTATTTTAGCTCTGAAAGGCAAGAATCCATGGGTACCGATCATAAAACTATTACCAATGCTCACAAAGAGTGATGGGGAAGAGACTGTCTCTGAAGACAAGCACCTTCTGAACCTTCCTCAAGAAGGATGTAAGTGAAATGACAGTTCAGAGATTGAAATGGCTTCAGATTCCTACCCTGCTATACAATTGGACTTTTGTTGTGTGCTTCTAAACTTTACCATTTACATAGAATCTTGCTTTCAGTGCCAAACTTCAGGTAGGAATTGTGCAGACACAGCCAGAACAGCACAATCAGAAAAAGGTTGTTCCCAGTCCTAAAATCTGCAGCTGATACTGCTGCAACTCAGAGAGATTGACTGATGATATCCCAAGAGCAGGGGCAAGAGGTGGGGGCATAAATAGGAGGCAATGACAGTTAAAAAGCTCCCCAGGGGAGGGCATCTGTAATTACTGCAACTCTAAAACTTGCACATGAAACTAATTACACTGGTAAGGCTGCTCTGTGACAGATAAATCCCAATCTCTGGCCTCATGCCAGGAGCACAAACTGCCTTGGATAATTCCCTCTTAGATCAGGAGGAGTTCCCATATCGCTCTCAGATTTGAGGCAATTTTTGATCTTCTGTGCTAATTTTGTCCCACAAGCTTCTAGGGATTTGGTCTTCTCATACGGAAGGCATGACTACTCCTGCATCCAGAATCTCATCACTTTTATTGCAGCAAAGGCAGGTCTGGCTGTTGGATTCTCTAGAAGGTTTTTTAGGGTTTTTTGTTTGTTTGTTTGCTTTCTCTTTATAAATCTTTTATCCTGTCAAGTAGTTTGCTGCCTTGCTTTCCCCAAAGTAGAAATCCTAATGGAGATTCTGCCATGAATTTTTACACACACATCCTTTTTCTTTCCCTGGTGTTTCTCATTCTTTGAGACTGTTGCACCCAGCTCCCATTTTGGGTTTTTCCTCTCCCACTCTCCTCACACTGTCCCTGCTGTCTGCCTTTTGACACATTCCTTTTCCCCTTACTTTTCTGGATGATTCAAGCTCACTCTCTCTGCTCATGCAACCAAAACCTTTTCCACATTTCTGTTGATTTATAGGGGCCACCTCAGGTCACTACCTCTTATGCCCATAAAAACATTTCTCTGTCTTGCACCCCCATTTTGAGCACAGGTCTCCACACGTTCCCTGAGGGCCACATGAGTGTGTGGAGAAGTCCAAACTGCTAGAAAATACGCCAGAAAAACTCCCTCTCCTGGGTTCAAGTCTCCGGCAAATACCTCACTGTATTTCTGAAAGTTAGTTTTTACATGGAATTTATAATAACAGGAAAGAGAAATATACAGTCTTTCAGTACTTGGAATGGCAATATGTCATGTGGCAAGGAAAGGTATGTCTGGGAGTATCATATAGCTGTTACTCAACCTAGAGACAGAGGAGCTTTGTGTGGTATGCTAAGGCTTCTTGAGCAACTCAGACCAAAATACAGACACACAGCTGAGGCTGTTCTGGCTTAAGACTGACACAGACAAGTTTCACACCCAAGAATAAGTAACTATTTTTTCTTATTACAATAAAATTTCATGAAGATAAAAAATTAAGTCCCAATATTAGACCCACATTACTCCATGTTCAGGGCAGGACAAGCTCTCACTCCCTGCAGTCCTCATTCAGGCAAGGACCAGGAAAGTTTTGTATCAAAGCAAATTAAAGAGGAGATTTATGGAACATACTCAGCAAGCAGAGGTCAGTCACACTCTCTCTCGAGACCATACAAGGGAGAAGTTTCCTTCTTTAGCCTGAAAATCTGCCATTCTGAATTAGTCAAGATAAGTCAAGTTATATTATTTTTCTCATCATGAATAGTTAGATATTAGAGCTCATATTTCCAGCAGTAACACAATGTCTACATTTATCCCATATCTGGGGTGAAACTATAGCAGTTGCTTTATGACCTAACAACCCCTCCCCAGATGAGAAGGGGGATCAGGAAAGAGAAGAGACTCACAGGTTAAAATGAAAACAGATTTAATTAAACAGCCAACCAAATACCAAAGCCAGTATAAAGTAAACAAAGTTATACTCAGCCCATCAAAAGTATGGCGATCACAACAAACAGGAAGGCAGTCCTTTGGCGCAGGAAGAGGAACGGGGTCAGGAGGAGCCCAAGCAGGAGGGCCCCTCCTCAACAAACTTCCCCCTTTATACTGAGCACGACATTTATGGTCCAGGATGCACCTTGTAGCCACTGTGGGTCAGCTGCCCTGTCTGACTCCAGAATGCTAATGGCCTGCAGACCATGGCTGGTGTAGGATTCTGTCCCAGCTACACCAGGATACACAGGAAACAAAATATTGTGAAGAACTAAAAACATTTGTTTCCTAAAGCTTTCTAATACTTAAGCTTTCAGTGTTCCAAAATGTAAAGAAGCAAGGTGAACTATTCTCTGAGATTACCAATAGCAATGGGACACTGTAAGTTACAGAGGTCCAATTAGAGTAAGACAAACTCTGAGATTTGTCCTTAGAATAAAGGAATAAAGAATAAAGAGAATCAAGAGAGTCAGAAGAGGAGGGGGTGTTTGTGAACACCTGCATGTTTAAAAAAATGCATTCAATAATGTAACTGGAAGGAACAAATGGAAAGAGCTCAATTACAAAGATTAACATAGGGCTTCCTATAAGTTGCCTTGGTGTAAGTTAGGCATTTTCAAAGCCAACTTGGTAATAGCATGCTTATTTGGTGAAATTTATGGTCAGAAAACAGTAGTCTAAAGGAACAAAATCAGCCACTTTCTTCTTTTCCTGCAGTACAGAAAAGTTCCACAAGTCATCAGTGGCATAGGTCCCTTTGATGTATATGTAGAGAAAACATCATTTGCAATTAGATATACAAGGAGCATACAAAACATATTTCTGGCAACAGAAAACATAGTGTCTTACAGAAATTGCATGTAAGTCAAGAAGTTTGAGAAAGAGATCTTCATGATGATGAGAATGGATCCTATGCAATAACCAGTAATAGTCATTTCATGTTGTACATGGTGAAGCTAAAGCAAAAATAGTACCATGCACAATGAAATTGCTTATTAGACAAAAAAGCCACCCCAAATTCAAGCCAATTTATCTTGGAAGCTTCATTTTATTATTGACAGCACTACTGACTGCATTACACTGCAAGACTCTACAGCAATTTCTCTGCTATGTGGCAGAGCAACTAATTACAAATGGCAAAGCAACTGCAGATCATGCAGTTCAAAATTCAGTGGGTTCAAAAACTGGCTTTTGGAAACAGCATTCAGGAATTCTCTCAATTCAAGCTGTACCCAAGCACAGAAAAACATTTACTAATTCATCTGTCAAACAATTGGGACAGTATATAAAATAATATCTACTGAGCGCAACAGCAAATGAGCTAAAAAACTCCCTACACCCCTCGCTTTAAAAAATTGTGATTTCTATGTATTGTCAACGCCTATGTGTTTCTCAATTCATAAACTGTATTTTCTTTTTATTTCTTCTTCTCAGTGCACTGCATTACCTAGCCACTCATTCTACCCTTTCAGAGATGTCTGGCCAAACTCAGGATGTAACATTCCTGTAACCATATCTAATTATTACTCTCTTCACCAAGAGGAAATTATCACATCCAGTAAGTCCATTTTCTGAGATAATCTAGATACCACTGGAGGAGTTGCAAGTAGGATCTATGCTGCATGCAATTACAGGAAACAGTAAAGAGTAAACAAAGATATGCACATCAAAGAAAAATACAATAAGATGTGGTTGATTTGAATATTAGGGGGAGCAGATTTTCTATTTTTTCTTGTCTAGAAATCCTCTATTTTAGCCAAATCTTGCACTATTCTACACTCTTTCAAAAGTCACCCTCTGCTGTCATTGCTCCAGAACCATCAAATTTATTAAAATGTGATAGTGACCTTTTGAGCATCGATACAGGAAAAGAAATTGCAATAACCCACTAATTTGATAGTATCCAACCAGCAATATTACTTATAACACATTTTTAATACAAGAGAAAGGCTCTGAGCAAGGACCTGGGAAGTCATTATCCTAATATCTTGTGCATAAGCATTTGGTATTCTTTAGCTGGACATGGTGTACAAATTGTTTTGTCTAATATATCTTCCACTTCTATTGTATAGTTATTACTGTATCCATATTTCCCTCTATCAGCATGTTGCTAATAAACTATCCTCTGCTCCATTTTTCCTAGACTAAACTCAAGATAATGCTTAAATCATACAAACACATGTTCCAAGAGGAATGTAATTCATTACTTATCTGTGAATGCATCTAAATATTTTCAGCAAAAATAGCTTTGTTACAGAGTAAAAATGTCATAACACATGGAAAAGCCTATAAACATCTTTAGCCTAATTCCTGTGAGAAAATTGTTCTCATAACCATTGCAGCTTCCTGCAGACTCAAAGATCTGTCTAGAGAGCCTTGGTTTCTGTAAAATCATAACTATCTCTGTAATGACTTCCTCTTAGCTCCTACAATAGCTTTAATTCAGACTATGGTGATGTAACATTTTTAAAGGCTGAAGCAGGTATTGCTGGTACACAGAGTGGATACAAACCTCAATGTCACTGGCTGTTCCTGAGTCCTCTGTTTGGAACAGCAGCCTGCAATTAATGTTTTTTAGAAAAACTCAAAAAAACCTACTGGGAGATGAAACTGAATACTTCAGAGACAAAGATTTATATCTGCTGGCTCCACAACACATGAAACTTTGCTTATTTTTTACCACTTCTTTTAAATTCTGTGTATGTATGTACCCACAGACACACTGAAAAGCAATATTTATTCTTACTCTCAGACACCCTTGATATAAACAAACAAATAAATAATAGCCACATGGATTACATAGAACTTTTTTTATCTACTACTCTGACACAACTTAAATACTGTGCAAGCTTTTAGAAACACTTATTTAGGGAACCTGAAGCACAGATGGTAGAGCTGTCTGCAGGGCATGTGTTTTGTTTTCATAGTAATTCTGAAGCTTTCAACATTTTTTTTTTTTTTGATGGAAATATTACCAGAAAGGAAATGGGTGTCAAGAGCCAAACTTTCCCAGTCAGAAGGCATCCTGGTGACCGGGTGTTGAAAGTATTGGCCTGGGAGTCAGAATACAATTTGTCACCCGAGTATTCTGAAACAGGTGGAAGACAGCCTGAATAGGATCTGTCATCACTGCAGCCCAATTCCCTGACTACCCCACCACTGAAAGTGAGGGTACCATGTGTAACTTAAAACCTTTCCCGAAGAAAGGTTGATGTACACTAAATGAATCTTAGCCAAAAGTATTCCAAACAATGGCAAAAGGAAGCATTTAGTAAGAAAAGGGCATTAAATAGATATTTTGTGTAAGATCAAGTCTGTCTAGTCCTGTCTCTCCCAAAGGCCTGTAACAGGAATTAAAGAAAGTGAATAAGAAAAACTAAGAATATATATAAACATATATACCTATATGTATTATATATCTCCCACCTTTCAGTTAAACAAATAAAAATAAGTCAAACATTTTAAAGTTCTTTTTGCAGAAAGTTATACTGATAAACCTTTTCGTCTACTGCAAACTTCTGCAGCAGTTTAAGGATTAAATTTATTTCTGCTTCCAGGAAAAATACCAGCAAGTTTCAAAGAAAGGGACAACAGCATGGTGCAGACTTCTTAACACTCTTAATTGGTATCCATGTATGAATACTGTTCTTTCCAGCAGGACATGGTACAGTTTTTCCAAGGTCTGGATCAGAATTCTCACCTGCAAATACCAAATTCATGAGACCAATTTTTGTCACAATTGCAGCTCTGTTGTAACTACAATGAGAGCACAGCAAGTTGTTACCATTGCTATTTATCCCTAGGTAGTCTCATTTATGCAGAAGAGTGACTATAGCTAATTTTTACATCCTGCAGCCCTCAGCTCTGCTGTGAACTGCTCAACTACAGCCAGTATCTGGCTTTATTACTACTGCACTTCATGGCTCCTGCTCCCCACAGCTCCAGATCTGCAGATCAGTGTGTGCAGAGAGAAATGTTGCTATTCAGTAATTATTCTAAACCAGTTTTCTCCCAGCTCACCCATCCTTAATTCTTTGGTAAAGACTCTCATTAGATTTTCTCCAGCTTTATGAAAATAACAGAAAAAACCCCCAAACACGCTTCTACACTACTCTATTTTCTCTTTTTGAGACTAACATATCACAATTTTAACTGGGTATGCTGAGTCTTACTTATGCCTGTAGTTATATTTGGCCCATGACCTGAAAAGATCACAAGAAGAATTAAACTTCAAGACTGTTGTTTTTCATCTGCTCCTTTTTCTTGACTAGGTAAACCTAGATTCAGAGAATCTGAGCTACAACCACATTTTTGAAAGACAGATCCCTGCTACTAGCCATTCCAGGACTCATTGTGTAGGTGTCAATGTCTTCCAACTGCAGCATTCCTCATTTAAATTTTACCTGTGGTAATATGTGGCAACTGGAGGAAACCCCACTAATTTCTTAAGGCATGTTAAATATCTGTAAGTTAGCCACTAGCTAAAAAATCTAGAAACTAATTTCAAAGACAGCAAAAGAATTATTACCAGATTTCTCTGGACAAGCACAAAAATAATGTGTGATTCTTGCAGAGAGCTGATCCTAAGTACCTTCAATCAGTAGAGTGAATACCTCTGGCTGTAGACCAGCTACCTACAGTGCAGCCAAAATTACTGAAATTGTGTACCAAAACCAATCTGCTTAACATGTAACATAGGTTAGATAACAATCAGATAAAGTATAATGGCATCTCTTATGGAGAAAGCCTTAAATCCTAGTTTATCTAATTGAAAAAATACTTATTTTCAAATATGTTTAGCTCTGACAAATGAAGATGAGGTATATAAAACATGCAATTAACATTTGTATTTACAAGCTTTGTTGCTTTTGCTGTTGATACCTTCATTCATTTAGTCTAACTGCTTGCTGGCACAGATTTGAGAGGACTATTTTTGCAGCCTCCAGAGGATATAGTTGCTCTCAAGTCCATTAACATCCAACTAGAGATTTTACAGTAACAATCCATTAGACCAGCAGGCACTAGTTACTTATGAAGGAGTCTATCAAAATCAAAGCAACAAGCTATTTGTCATATTTGGGTTCATGATCTCAGAAGACAGAGGAATCCCTGGCTTGGGATTTTACTTGATTCTATCAGATGGATGCTAAAGACAGTAAAATTAAAATCTACATGTCTCTGTAGCCTATGGAGTATCTTTTCAGAACCCCATCAGATTTTTTTAATCATTATCAGTTAAGAGTGTGTCCTGGTTTGAGTGAAAACAGAACTAATTCTGTTCAGTAATTTTACTTTTCAGTTCAGTTCTTCTAATTAACTGCACTTTCTGAAGATAGCAGCCTGTTTTCACAGACAGTGTCTGCTGCTAGCAGTGATAACACCTCATGTTTAGAGTTACTACCAAAGATTG
>WTSP01026587.1:0-61661 GCA_025331215.1 Actenoides lindsayi
ATGTTCCCCCTCCTCCGTCTTTTTCTAGCTTTTATAGTTCAGTTGATGTCATATTGTATGGACTATCCCTTTGGTCAGTTTGGGACAGCTATCCCAGTCATGTCCCCTCCCAAGGTCTTGTTCCCCCCCATCCCACTGCAGGGGGAATGTTGAAAACCAGCCTGGGTGCTGGGTGAGCCCTGCCCAGCAGCAGCCACAACGGATGTGTTATCAGCACCTTTCCAGCTCCCAGTGCAAAGCACAGCACTGGGAGAGCTGCTATGGGGACAATTAACGCCAGACCCACTACACACACAGAGGTAAGCACATAAAAGCAGACAAACTCATGCAAAAATAATTTATTTTTTTTTTTACTCAGGGGTTGTTTGTTTCAAGTACAGAGAGCAGCCAAAAGCAAACAGCGACATTCCCCACTTCACTGAAGCATTGCTGAAGCTTTTGATCATTTGTGCAAACTACAGATTTTGCCCACCCAGGCAGTGGTGGAAGTTCTGACGTTACAGGGCAGAGTGCCTGGTGTGATGGGAAATCAATTAGCAGTGATACTCATGGTGCAACTTCTGGAATATCTTCAGGACCTGTATGAATGTTAGACAAACAGCCCACCCAAGGCAAGGACACTTTAATGTAAGCAATTTCCTAAGGCTATAAAGGGGGACTTGCCCAGTTCTACATATATGGCAACCAGAACAAAGCAGAGAAGAGTCCAAAGTTCAGTAATGTAAAATTACTAACTAATTACTAATTAGGAACTAATCTTGAAGTGAAAAACATTTTGTATTTGACAGTACAATGAGAAAATAAAAGCTGTTACACTATTTAGTAATTGATTTTTTTCTCTTAGAAAAAAACAAAACAAAACACACACAAAAAAAAAAACCCAAAACCCAACTTAGATTCAAAACATCTTGAACCTTTAAAATTCTAAATTTTGAGCTAGAAATTCTATGCAATACACATTTCTGCAAATGTTACAGGAAAACTCATGGAGTTGTATTAACTGTCATATAAATCATTCTGTTCTAGAGTGCGGACGAGAGGAGACACTGGAAGATACAGTTATGCCACGCTTGAGGAGACATCTTCATGATGGCTGCAGGTGGAAGTCATGGCCTTCATTTCTCCCTAAGAGAAATAATCACACAGATAGGAAAGGATGAACATCACAAGGACATGGCCAGGTCAGAAAGTTTGTACCCACCAGAGCGAGGGCACTGGGGAGGGAAGGTGCCCACCACCAGCAGAGCACTCAAGAACACATATTGAAAATCAATTTTTCTCATTCCATTGGCAGGCCCTGTCCCTAAAGAGCACCCGAGTGCCAGCATTTCAGTTACAGGGTAGCAAAATCGGGGTAGATGTTTGGCAATGTCACCCCCACTTGCTAGTTCAGGTCAAAGCTGAAGCTAAGTCTAAGGGCTCCAATCCCCACCACCATGGAGGGCTCTGCTCAGCCCTGGCCAAGGCTCCCTCCGGCCCACGAGTACCTGGGGGGTATTTGGCTTTCTCATGGTTGACAACTGGGTGCTGCAGGGGCGTCACGATGCCTTGGTTGGGTTTCTGGAAGGCTGAAATGAGGTTGTGGACTTTGCGAAAGAGCCTGCGGTGGACCCCGGGCGCTGTCTGTGAAGCCAAAGGATGAAAGGTGAGGGGATGCTGGGTGCTGAGTGTCTGTGCTGAGTGCTGGCACAGAAGCCTTGTCCTCAGACTTGCACACACCCTCCAGGGAAGGATCCAGCCCTTCTTGTGGCCCCCCTGATGTGCCAACTCAAGAAGAGTCAATGAGCCATCCCGCTCTCCTCCCTCCTGCCCCCGGGGACTCGCAGCCCCCCTGCACTGAGAGCGGTTTCTAGCAGTGTGCTGGTGCAAGGCTGGAAGAGGGACAGGTTCTTAATCACTACAAGAGAAACCCACAGCCTGCTGTGCTTATTAGGCAAATTCCCAAGTGAGCTTTCACTATTTCTGACCCTGATTTATTGCAGCCAGTGTGATTTAACCTCCAACCTGGGGTTTATCAGTAAGATAACTGCCAGCCTGGAAATACCAGTAAGACACTCTAAAGAGCTACCTGGCATTTACTGGGGAGGGGAAGGCCTTACACCAGTAAATTCAGGAAGGGACACAGTGTCTTTACAAGCCTTTCTCAGAGCATTCACTACCCCTGCCTAGCTAGTGTACAAGGCAGCAACAACCTACTCTTTATTAAAAGTGGGACTTTTTCTATCTTTCTACATTAACATCTTTTCAAACACTGTGAAATGAAACTGTGTCTACTTTTAATCAAAAACCCAGTGTTTCTGTTAAATCCTTCAAGGCATTCTCATAACAACTCCTCCCCACCAAAGTCCCAGGAGGAGAAGCAGAGGTCCTGCCGGCATAGTCCCACCAGATGGACACTGCTCTCACCTCACCCAGCAGCTGTGGGCTAAATCCTGCCCCACTGGCACCAGCTGCAAGCTTCACACTGTCTGGGATCTTACCAGCACTGGTTTAATTTCTCTGTCTTGCCCTTGCAAGATGAGTGCGACTTGAGTTTGCTTAGAGACTAACCAGCCATGGGGAAGGAAGCCAAGACGGGCCAGAACCAGCTGCAGCTGGCGCTTGTTTTGGCCTTGGAGGCACATTTCATGGAGAGAAGTTGGACTTAGGCTGCTGTTTCCAACAGCTGAGGCCAGTATGGGCTTAGCAACATTTACTTAAAGGTTTGTTTTCATAAAAGAAGGATTGGCGTCATGGGTCTGTAGCTAACATCTTTCCCCACAGAGGATGTACTGAGAGTTCTGGGCCTTCAGGACACCTACACTGTGAAACACCTAAAACACAGTGAGGGAAAGGCCAAGACCCATACATAGGAAGCTGGTGGAGGTCATAGGGGAGGACTTGTCACAGGGCTGTATATCACCAGAAAAAAAAAAAAAAACAAACCAAAAAAAAGCCCTCACTGCAGACACAGATGTTACCTGGGGCCAAAGCAGGCTACAGCCTCGCTCACGGAATGGTGCTGCACAGATGGAGGTCCCTGAGGGGGTTCCAGCAGCCTTCCTGAGACAACAGTGCTTGTCCTGGCATGCTGGGGGTGCTAATCACCCCTACGCCAGCCTGAAAACCCTTCTGCCTGAGCACTGCCACTCTAGGGGATGCTCTCAGTGCCGTACAGGAAGGAATGAGGGAATTCTTCCCAGGGGTGACATGGATAACTAGTTACTCCACAGTAATGCGAGTCACTTCTACACCCCGTTCTGCTTCTGAGTAACCCCAGGAATCTGTCTTGTCTTCCAGAGAGACTGCACCCTCTTCTATTTTAATAATGGCCAAGGAATTACGCCCGTCTAGAAATTATTTAATGTTTGTAATCAATGTTCACTAATGTGCAAACAGAAAGCTAATTATTAATTAATACAGAGTACATCCAAAGAATAAGAGCTTCATAACAGAAATACAGGTTAGCATCCTGATTCCATCAATGCAAATAGTTGTCTGTGTTGTAAATGGTGCTGTTCTGCACTTGAATTACCAGTTTCTCACCAGATGCATGAAAATGTGTTTTGTATCAACTTTTGGCTACCCTGCATAGGTTTTGTACTAATGATGAATTAAGCTGGAGATAAATTAACTTTAAAACAGCGGAGATTGAAAATAATTTCCTTAATATTCTGACATTAATGGCATGTGGGATAGAAGGGAACTGATTTTGCTTGTCAAGTTATAAAAACACAACATTTTTCCATTTAAAATGATGCAAAATAATGCACTACTGCATTATGCAACAACTGAAATGTAACAGGGAATTAATTTATGAGTTCAAGTCTGTCACAAGTGGCACTGAGACATCTTAGTGATGGGTACTCTCAAGATCGATTACCATCGATGAAAATCCGACTATGCAGAAGCATGAATAATTTGAATATATTTCATTAAATCAATACAAACATCAAACAAGATGTACCATCTTCAGAAGAGGAAGGAGAAGTACACACCTCAGCACTCCAGGATCCAGTTTCTGTCTTGGACACTCTGTAGGTATAAATGTAACCCTGATGCCTGTGAAAAATAAATCAGCTGGTGTTTATTACTTATTTCTACTGTCAGGTTTCACAAGAGGTGCGCTTTGTTATGTGGGAGTCAGTTCATTTGCTAACCTTTCCATAAAAAGGAATTCACCTATAAAGAGTCTAGGTAGATTAAAACCCTGTGACACAGGCCAGGAGCAGTGTTCAACCTACTGGGTTCTTTTTGTCTGAGAAAACCTGGTCTGACTCAGATCTAAATTAGCACTATTCCGTTATTCTACATTAAGAGACATTGCTTTCTTTCCTGCCTCAGCATTTTTTATTGTTTGTTTTTTTCAGTGACCTCCTTTTACTGACACATACCAGACATACTTTCCCTGGTGAAAGAGAAGGTGTATTATTGGCAGATAGCATTACGGTACTGTGATTGATTTAAATGCAGATGTTCCCAGAAGCAATAGCACGAGTGTAGCTTATTGGGAAAGCTAGAACCACAAAAGCGAGGAAAATTACTCTTTCCCTTGCCCATAAATTCCTGATTCTCAACTACCGATAAAGGAGAGTTATAAGTGTGCAGAATCTGACTTCTTTTTAAATCTAATTTGAGTCTTTCAAGAATGAGGAGTCGTACACTAATGATGCAAGACAGACGCGTGTCCAGAGTCAGTCGTGCTTCTCTCACAAACCCAACACAGTGAATGATTTACAAGGTAGATTATTACGGTGAGATCAAAAAATTTAACTCAGAAGCAGAGACAATTGGTAGTAGTTTCACAGGTGCAACATTAGGTTAGATGGTATCAGATAAAAAAGATTGTATTTCTTACTACATAGCTTTACATGAATATGCAGCAGGATTTTAGAGGCCATTCCCTATTTCAGCATCAATTCTTATTCTTAAGGAAGCAGAAAAATACAGTATTTCTTTCCAATTATACATGGTATTATAGTAGTTATTACAAAACAGCAGAAACCATCAGTGACACAGATACCGTATGATTGCAATTACTTACGCTCCGTGTCACGGCTCCTGGATAAATTCTTGTTAAAAAGTCATTACAGCAACCTTTGCAGAGCAGTGTCTGATATAATTTACCCAAGCAGGAAGTTGTTAACAGCTGTCACACTGCTACAACCCCACAGAGTGGGAGCAAAAATGCCCATTGTGATTTGTGAGCTCTCACCCCACCCTGCCACCACTCAACTCCCACTATGATTAAATACGGAGGTGGAAGACACAAAGCTGTTCTGTCCTGTCAGGGCTGCTGTGGGGACAAACTCTCTTTGCAGCAGCTGAGACACTGCCCTCCTCCTCCTCGTGTACGGGAATATGCCTCACGCAGCCCTATTATCCCACCAAAACTTCATCCACCTTTTTGTGTTAACCAAGGGAGCGTTTTCCCTGGAGACGTGACTTTCCTCCTGTGTGATGGCTTGACCTTGGCTGGATGCCAGGTGCTCACCAAGCCACTCTATCACTTCCCCCTCTCCTCCTCTCAGCTTGACCAGGGAGAAGAAAATAAGATGAAACTCGTGGGTTAAGACAAAGGCAGTTTAATGAAAAGCAAAACAAGGCCGTGCACGAAAGAAAAAGAAAACAAAGATTTCGTTTTTATTTCCCATCAGCAGGCGCTCGCTGGCCCTCTTCGGGAAGCAGGGCTCCAAACACATAGCGGTTGCTCTGGAGGACAAGTGGATGTTCCCCCTCCCTCCTCCTTTTTCTAGCTTTTATCACTCAGCTGACATCATATGGTACGGACTATCCCTTTGGTCAGTTTGGGACAGCTATCCCAGTCATGTCCCCTCCCAAGGTCTTGTCCCCCTCATCCCACTGCAGGGGGAATGTTGGAAAAAACCAGTCTTGGTGCTGGGTGAGCCCTGCCCAGCAGCAGCCACAACGGGTGTGTTATCAGCACCTTTCCAGCTCCCAGTACAAAGCACAGCACTGGGAGAGCTTCTATGGGGAAAATTAGCTCTAGCTCAGTCAGACTCAATTCAACCTGGCACCAAGTGGACATGAAACGTGGCCAGCCATGCTCACTTCGTGGAAACATAAGGAGGAAAACAGCCACTGCTACCCCACTTCTTCTCCCAACAAATGCAAGACAGGCCCAGAAAGAGCCCTTGGGAGGAGGTGTGAGCAACCCGCTGTGGCTGCAGGAGGAGGGAAGGACGTGGAAGGACAAGACTATTCTCCTGTCCATACCATGGCACCACAGCCACTGGTGTTTGAGGCTCCAGCTCAAGTCCGGTAGCTTAAAACCACATCCCTCTAAGCCTCTAGATATCTTCATGTTCAGGGAATGCAATGTCTCCCTTTAGGGCCCTTAGACAATCTCGTACCATCATGTCCTTTCTTAAAACCTCTGAGTTGTGACTGTTCTCTCAGCAGCTTGTTATGAGTAGCTGAGGTTCGCATTAATATTTTCTTTTTAGAAATTACAAGGGTCTTTACTGCACCTACCTCTGTAGCACGCCAGTAGATATGTGGTTAGTGAAACTGGGAGTTTACAGGCCATAATATACTGGGAAACTTCAGAGCTGTCCTGGCCTTTCGTCCCCTCTTTGAAGTGGGTATTTGACCATCCCCACAGTGATTCATTTCAAGCCTCAAAACCAACAGAATCAGTACGTAAAAAGCTAAAATTCGCTCTATTGCTTCCTTTTTTTTTTAACAATATACTGTGCAGATTACCCATGTTTGTTCTTGGTTGTCCCAAAGCATTCCAACTGCTTCAGTCACTTTAAAAATCTGATTTTTCCACAAATGGCTCAGTTGTCTGGAAAGCTACCATCTGTCGTTGCTTTCATCATTTTCACTACCTAAGAGATTGGATGGCTTGAAGTTGTTGAGGGGCTGGGGTGCTGCCCTGAATCTGAAATGTCTGATGGCTTTCAGCACTCTGCCAGAAGGATTTACTAAGCTGGGCAAATTGAAAAATAGAGGTCAGATAAAGTAATATTCAGGGCCAAAGCAGACTGAGGTGTAAGACAGACACCCACCCTGCATTTTCTAAAAAAAAATCCTCTGTAAAATATTTGAACCGAGCCCAGAGAAAGCATAAAGTGCAGCACAGCTTAAAAACCCACAAGAAACAGAAAAAGGAACAAGACTTTGGAAACGTGGATGTGTTGAGCACACTGTGGAGAACAGGAGAAGTATGACACCGCTATCACAGCCTTGTGTGGGCCAAGTGTGAGCTCTCCACTCATCTATCAAATGTACATTTTTTTTCCCCAGAGGAGGAAATACTGAGAAGTTCACTGTGCTTAAGCTGAAAAACACAACATTATCATCTGCTCTTGTCTCTGAAGCCATCAGGAAACAAAGCCACTGTGTAGATGGAAGATGGCCCAGGACCACCACACCTGCTTCTTCAAAGGAAACGCACAAAGGAAGGAGGACACATTTTGTTGAGAAGGTGAACAGGTAGATCTTCCCATCCTACTACTTTCCATTGGGATCTTTGTTTCCACAGAATGAATTATAGCTCTTCTGATAAGTACTGTCCCAACGAATATGATCTTATCAAAGCATTCTGTTAAGCAGCAGGAACTTACTTCATTACCACTTCAAAGTGTTTTTTACCTTCTGTGTGCAAGTGACATGATTTTGATGAGCAACCTTCTCTTTACTGTTCCATGGGCACAGCCTCCCGTGAGAAAGAGTTTTAAACTTCCCAGCTGAGATCAGTGTGGACTGAAGGAAGATCAAGGTGTTTTTCTCAAAACAAAATTTAAATACAAAAATTAAAGTAGAGATGGTATAGAACATTACTTTCAAAACAGCAAAATTTGAAACACTGGGCAAAAGCAGATGGAGAAGTGCCTTTACTGGAGCTTAGGTCTCAGGAGATGAGAAATTTTCCAGCCGCTATGAGGGAACAGCTCAATTTTCTATGTTTTACTGAATTCATGGCAGAAGAAAGCTTCTAGCGTGACACAATGTTCCCATATTTGATGTGGCCTAAAGTCATGCAGCTAAAGTGAAAACCCAAACACCGTGTGTCCTGGGCATGGTGCAAGGCACATGGGGCTTCTCACACAGCTTATGCTTCGAAGCCATTACCTAGTGAAGTGTAGGCCAAGTCCAAGACCTGATCTCCTCTCTCTGCTGAACAAAATCAACAAGGGATGGACACATGTCACCAAGAGAAGGATTTCAGAGAGCCCTCTTACAGTGACACTGGTGTACCAGTATATCTTGGAGGGGCACCAGCTCTTCACCCCCAGGCACAGACCCAAGGGAGAGCTCCCCCATGCCTCCATCTGGCCCAAGGACAGCCGCAAGCCTCACTTAGATTTGCAAAGCTCCTCTTTCATGCCACTGAAGCTCAAGGGACGGGAGCAATCAGGAATTAACAGCTTGGTGACTGAGGCTCTATGAATCTTTGATCAAAGGCAAAAAAATGCCAAACTGCTGATGAAGGGAAGCAGAAAACAGCCATTGCTGTAAGGACAATATTGGGATAGCACTTATGAAAGAGTGGTTTAGTCACCACTGATGGCATTTTTATGTCATCTCACTTATTTTTCATCTCCATAACAAAGGATCGGTTATACCAGCTGGGAACTGCTCTAGCACAGTCTCTGGTGCAATGCTACAAAGCTGGGAAAACTTTGTCAAAGGTAGATCTAGAAAAAGTTACTATTACAGGAAACAGCCCACTTTATGTTATAGGCTTTTTTTCTTTATAGCTAGATAATTCCTCCCAAAGAGCTACAAAGGCATCATTCACAGATGACATACTGAGACGGCATCTGTCTGCCTGTCCTGTCCACTCCTCCTTTTCAACTGTGATCAGACTTGTTAAACCCACATTTACTTTAACAGGTGAATAATTACAATCTTCTGCACCACTGAAATAGCCAGAGGATATTAGCCACATGCTGCAGTTTAAAATTAACCATGACATTTCAGCTGCATGGTATATTTTAAAATCGCTTCCAAATGTTTTGTATCTCAGCTGGGAAATTTTATTAAACTAATTTGTATTCATTTCTGGGTCCAAAATGGAACAAATATAAAGGGAGAAAGACAGAGGGACAAGGGAAAGCCATGTCAGCAAGAAATGACATCGCTTTCTTCCTCTTTACACAGCTTTCTCTTTTGATGTCTTCGCATTCTTATCAATCAGCTCATCTTACCTGGTATATTTGCATTCTGACCTTACCTTGGAATTTCACTTCACAATATTGCTTAAGAACACGACAGTGGTGTGGGATACAAACAGTGGTCCTGAGCACTATATATTGCCCATGCTCAGTTTCTTATCAGTGTTCCACATATCAGTCTTTCAGACTGAATTTCAGTTCTTAGGTGTTTGCCTCGATGGTATTTAGGGATGGAGAACACAGAAGTGCCAGAAAAGGGGACATACAAAGCAAAACAATGCTTTTCCCACATTAACAAAAAAAAACAACAACCCCAAAAAAACCCAAGCAAACAAAAAAAACCAACTTTCAATTGATTTTTTCCCCCCTATGTTTTAAGAGTAAGACATAAACTCTGTTTGAAGGAAGGTGTATTTGATGCAGCAGAGAGAAAGTAGTGGTGTCTGTCTAGGCTGCAAGAGAGGCACACTCTGAAGGTCATTAGCAGTTTAGCTGCACTGTGCCTGGACTGGCTGTACCGGGAGCACGGCCTCCTCCATGTGACAGAAGTGACAGCTGCCAAAACGATGACACAGTCAATCCCACTGTCCACGTAAACATATGTCTTTTTATTTTTATTTCCATTTTAATCGTTGTATTTGTGCTTGGTTTATTAATCACGGAAAGGCCAAAAGTCTTGTTATTTAATACAGGAGACAATACTATTTAAGTTTACAGCCCCTCACTCAGGCTGGCCTGGAATTTGCATTTTCTGGTTGATGATAAGAAGCCTGGTTCCTGCATGTTTAGGTCTCAGACATAAAATCAAGGCACACCAACTTAGCAATTACCACCCCATCAGCTATCCCAAGCTGAAGAAATAGCATTCACATTGAGATGATGTGCTGGATGCAAGTTCTATGGCAGGAAGAGTGAATAAAATCATTTAAATCAGCTTTTACAACATCTGAAAAGCCCAACAGTTACTGTAGCTTAACTCACAGCAGTGCTCTATACACAGCCACCTGAGTTTACGCTTCTGTCAGTGATTCTCCTACCAACACTTCTTGTGGCAAAAATTTACCCATGATACTGGATCAATAACTGGTATTAACTTGCCATAATGCTGTAGCATTATAAAGCAAACACATTAGAGACTTTCTCTCCTGGAAGTAACAGAAGCTTCAAAGAACAAGTCGAATCTTGTGAAGTGTCTCTGAATTTAAGCACAGATTTCTGTGGAAGATTGTCAGCATCTTCACGACTGGAACACTCCCAACCATCAGTAGAAATGCTGCTGATTTACCTAAAGAGCAAGTGGGTAGCCTTTCTGAGCAGGGTTTATATTGGTCTGGTAGAAGATGATGCCAGCCAAAAACAATGCCTCAAAGAGGAGTTTTCTTCAAATTTGGAAATAAAATGAGAACTTATTCAAATCTGAAATGCTAAATATAAGGAAGATATTTTATGGTGGGCCAGTAACTAAGCTTCATGAATTACTCTGTCCTCCAGAATAGTACTTCACAAAGACAAAAACCTTTCAGCACTTCAGGCAAAACTCACAATGACTGCATTAGATTAAACGCTGTCAATAGCCCTGTAAATGGTACTGTTTCATATCTCTCCGAAATGTTTCTCAGGTTGTTTGGGAGTAATCCAGTGTAGTTCATTTTTAGGTTTCCCGTTTCCCTCAGAGCAAGGTAGGCACAGTCTGACAATAAAAATCTCTGAACCTGAATTCACTGCTTCAACTAAATCCTCAAAACTGAAGCCTACAGAAGCAGGGCAGACCTAATCTAGGTTTTGTTATCTGATGATTGTACCTGTTCTGTCATTTACAATCTTGCTAGCGTAGCGGTAACCCACCATTTAGGCTGTCCACGGCTCTCAAATCTTTCTGAGAAAAGCCATTGGAATATCTGAAGGCCATTAGCCAAGTTTTTATCAGCAAAGACAAAGCTCACACTGATAAGCTGGGAGATGAAACACTCACCCCAGCAGAATTTACGATTGTGCTGTAGAAGACTTTCTTCAAAGCCGAAAACCAGCACGTGATATTTACAACCATGAACTGAGGGACCTCACCTCAGAGAGAAGCTTTTGTTCCAAATTACACTTTAAATGACGATGATTATTGTGTGTGGTGCTATAATAAATGCAATTATTCTGCCATTTCTTTGAGAAATATTACATGGGAAACAAAAGAAATGCTAAGGTGAGGGTGGTTCATGAGCCTGTATTAAACCTTCACGCTGTACAGCTGACACATCGGCTGCATCAGAAAGTTTCGGCACATTGCCTGAACTTGTGCCCTGTGCTTAGAGGTGGCAGAAAAAAACAGCGCACGTAAAATCTGATAGCACTGCAGCCTATCCCTGTTGCCATTACTGTTGCTTCAAGAGCTCTATAAACAGCTTTCTATTCCAGCTTTTGATTATTCCCTACGAATCGAACACAGCGCAGCAGAGTACATGAGTGGCTGGTTTCAAACAAATAATCTGAAAGTACAGTTTGACAAGTACGTCATGTTTAGCCTACTTAAAGGTCTGAAATGATTCCTAACATTCCAACTATTTTCAAGTATATGAATTTTCAGACGTAAACTACAAATGCTTTATCTTTGCCAGTTCAGGCATGAGCTGCTTGTTTCTGCATGTGTGCTCATCCATCTGCTAAGGAAAGTGGTGGTTTTGTCACGCTCAGGCTTTTTATTTAGGCCTTTTTCAGGGGGAGTTTAAGAGGCTTCTTCTCAAACTAGCCACCGTTATTGTCGCCTCTGTCCACCATTGACTTCATTAGGAGTGATGTGCACAGAGGATTTCTGAGGGTGCTAAAAACATCAGGTAGGTTATGGAGTAAAGAGGAAACCAGGCCAGTAAAGAAAGCTCCCTGGAACAATCAGGTCTTGATACTAAAACCCTAGTGTACTGCATGCAGTGCCTAACAAGTTTACAGGTAAAACGTGTACATTTTTTAAAGCACATGCATTTCTTCTAGCCCAGATTTCAAGAACAGCAAAAAATCTTCTTGCTTTCCAATGCAAGCCTAAAAAATTTCCAAGAAAATATTGTGCTCTTCTGTTGACAAGTTGAGAACACGATGAGCAACAACCTTAGAGGATATATTATCAATTTAAAAATGGTATCCATCCAATGAAGCTCTCGGGAGCATCTAGTATTTAAAAAAATTTGCAAAAAATCTGCAGGCAGCACCTCTGCTTGTGAGAGCCCTGGGGGGGGGGGGGGGAGCAAATCAAAACCTTTCTACTCTCCCATGTGTAGTTTAATGGTGGTCTTAAACTATTGATGAAAAGTGGGTTCTTTGTGCTTTGCCACAGCCACACCAAAAAGCATTCTCTCTTTGAAGGCTTGCAGGCCTGCCATGTGCACCCGCTTCGGATGGGCAGCAGAAAGCAGCAGTCGAGGAAGATAAAGCCATACCTCAGAAGAAACAAAGCAGGGAGAAAGCAGAGTTTTCCAGCCAAATGGTCCAACAACAGGGTTCTGCCTGCTGCAGTTACCCGTCTCTCTAGGTCAGGTTTTATGCTACTACCTGTCTCTTTTATGCTTGCCCTGTAAAATCCATGTCAGTCACAAGGGATTCATGAAGTCTTTTACTCTTCTCCTTTTTAAAGGTCAGGGCTCCACTTTTTAATTGGAAAAGCAAAAGGCGAATGAGCCTGACCGTGAGCACTGCTGCCCTTGCTACGTGCCTTAAGAGGCTCCAAGACTGCCAAAATATGTTTGGGCATTTTGAGGGTGCCCAGGGGGGAGAGGGGTGGGGGTGGCATTACAAATTTATTCAGTTTCTTGGGAAAAAAGGAGACGTTGTTTGAGCCTAAGTGATGCAGTGGCAACCTCAGGAATTACCAGTTACTGTTCCTGGGGTCGGAAGTGCCAAGCGGCCACCTTTGTGAGTTCGAGCTGATGACAGCATTGTCATCCAAATACTTGTGTAATCAGTTTTTTGAGAAATGTTTCTTTTCTTTTCCTCAGAACTGTGCCTTAAAAAGAAATAAAAATAAAATTAACCCTAAGAAGGCTCAGACCTGGGGAGTTGGGGATTTTAGGTTTCTTTTGTTTTATTTCTCCAGGGAAATGCAGGGAGAGAGAGGAAAGAAAACAGACTGAACATGTTCTGATTTTGGAAAACAGAAAAGAAAAAGAGAAAAACAGTCCTAAAAGCAATAGAAACATCTGGCAGTATGAAACAGCTTCAAGTCTGTTAGAAACTGTCATTGAAAGATGTAAAATGCTTTGTTTAGCTCTGATACCTATTGTGATACAGTTAATGGCTACCCAGCTTTGTTTCTCATGTTTCAAAGATCACTTCAGTACTTCCAGTAAATACACAATTTGCCTAATCTTGATTCTCGTATTCTACGTATTCCTAGAGTGATCTTCAGCATGGAGTCTGCACTAAAATGTAAATTTCTGGGTAACTTTTAATTGCTAATAATTTCCGTTATTTAGTCAGAAGGAAGTAAAAAAAAAAAAAAAAAAAGCAGAGAAGTACTCACTCTTTTATTGTCTTTTCTTAAACAGTGAATACAGCAATCACATATTTCTCTCAGCTTTTACCAAAGCTCCCATGCACATATATACCTGGGACTTGTCTCATCTCTGTGCATGATGTTCAGACTGGAATTTCAGGGGATATTGGGTCCATTGGCTTATTTTGCCAAAGCCAGGTTTAGCATCCTCCATTGAATACACATCTCCATCTCTCATGCCTTCCCTACCTGCCCCTCCAATCTCTCCACAAAAGTGCTCTGCTTTGGTAAACTTTTGCCTGTCAAAGCACTTCTCTAGTTTATAGACAACATTTCTTTAAACTGCCATTGCTACCCTTGGTGTGAGACGAGTTCCTGGTATCTTTATGATAACTGCCTCCAAAGTTATTGTGTCGTATGTTGTTTACTGTACCTGCTATTTCTTAAACAATGCTCTGAACTGAAATGTTAAGAAGTATTGGAACCAAGGCTTAGCTCCAGCATTTTTCAACTACCTTTCTGTCTATATCAAAACATGCTCAGCCTAACATTTTTCATTTAATTTTTTATCTGGATTTATCCAAGATGCTATGGAAAATTTCCCTTGTAATAAATCTACTGAGGATCTACTTTCTATTAGCAGCCTGCACAACATTCACCAGTAATATTTTTTGCTTTTACCCCTTTGCTTATCATATAAATGTTTAAGTGCAACGTAACATGAAGACATGAGTGGCCCATAATTTCCAGAAACAATTAGGTAGGGTTTTATTTCTTACTGAGGACTCTTCCTTCAAAGATTGCGGAGCTTCATAGACAGCACTCCTTTCTGTTTTTCCTATTTTCATTTCATGTTTTATTTCATTCATGAAATTTCTTCCAAAGGACATAAATTACCATTAATATAGCAAAAAATCCCAACTGATTGTGTGCAGATGAAATACCTTGTTACATACCTAGACCCTGATCTAGACTAATGGTGGGTAATTTTTGGATTCTCTATTTTATTCAGCATCGTAACATTCTGCCTGACCCTTTCTCTAATGCCTTAGTGTTTCACTTGCACTGAATGACTTCTGAGTGTTAAGGAGATATATCACCATTTCCTCTGATGGTTATTTAAAAGAGATTCTGGTTTTATTGCCTATTCCCATCACAGGAATTGTAGCACTCCTTACCTCTTGCTATGTCTATTCCATTTTCATTTAACTCAAGATTCTTCTTATTTCCCATTTTTCAGCTAGCTGTTAAGGTATTTGTTAGCAGCAGCACCTCTCTTCTTTCACCCTCTGATTTCATGCGAGAAGAAAAAATAACGCCTTCTGCCACAAAGATCTTCCCTGAAAAGAAGGTTGTGTGTTTCTGGATTGCCTATAACCT
This sequence comes from Actenoides lindsayi, assembly GCA_025331215.1. Classification (NCBI taxonomy): domain Eukaryota; kingdom Metazoa; phylum Chordata; class Aves; order Coraciiformes; family Alcedinidae; genus Actenoides; species Actenoides lindsayi. Next base: position 14,977 of record WTSP01026587.1, read on the forward strand.
TCTTGCATCCCTCCATTTACTGTTTTACAACGGGGGAATAAAAATATCCACCCAGGGCTTAATTGCCTATTGCTAGAAATGTATTCAAGGCATTTGGGGAAACCCTTAATAACAACTCTTCTTCCTCTTCTGCTTTTTGCCAGGTACCTGTCCCCTCTCTCAACCAATTTCTGGCTGGCCCTGAAACAGTTTTCTCACGTATTCCTTCTCCTACTGAAGTAAGGCACAAGTATCTGTTTAGAGACAGATCTTTTCGTACGTACATCTTTGTTCTTTCCATACAATGGTACCTCTGTACAGCGCTCGCTCTCAACACTTTTGAGATCTCTGCTTTTGCCAAATGTAAGGTAATTAAATTGTCTCATTAAAACAAGATCCTTTGGCTATAAAGTCCCCCAGCTCTCTCAGAGAAACCTCTCTACCCTCTTTCTGGCAGACCAGTCCATCACATCTTTCCCCTTTCACCCTGTTTGATGAAACATTACCACTTAGTTCGTTACCCATAAGTATTCAATGTACTTTAAAGGTAGTTTACTCCAAGCCTGACGGCTCGTGGGACACACAGCCTGACCAAGAGTGTCCTGAAGCAAAGGCAAGTTCTGGATGACAGCAATCCATACTACACTTCCTGATGACAGGGGACGCTGGGCAGGTTGCTAAGCACACCCATGAGAGCATTAGAGAAGCAGAAGACAGCAGGCAGAAAGCAAGAGAATTATCCAGCACAAAGAGGCAGCACATGCCCTCCTGAGTCAAGCTGCCTGGATCCTCTTCATGACACCTCACTCGTCCTTCCTACGTGCTCTAGGCCTGCTTTCTCTTTTTGTTTGACGCCCATAGGAACCATGGGCTCTGCAAGGCAAAACCCAGTCCTCTTTGCTCTACAAAGGACCTCACACCCTTCATGCAGCCTTCTGTCTGAAGTCAAGGTGAAGGAGCCAACTCTCACACGTCTGCAAATGGTACTACTTAGGACATACTGATGGTACTAATTAGGACATACTTTGGCACTGTTACATGGAAACACCCCATTCTGTGGCTGTGAAGGCTGGAAACCAGCTACCGCCTGCCCAGCCCTTCCCAGCACCCTGCTCCCAGCCCCGCAGAGCACTCACAGCACACAGAGGCAGTAGACTCCCGGGATGGTCTCGCTGTCCCGCAGCAGGTAGCTGCCATCAGTGCCCGCTGCCAGCAGCAGTCTCTCTGCACCCTCGCGGGTGATGGCCCCATGGTAGATGGGCAGCGCGTCCATGCCAGGGCCGCCTCCTGCTGCGGACGCCTCTCCTTGTGCACGGCCCTGCCTCTGACTGCTCCTCAGCCCTGCGCTCCCCTCAGCATCTCTGGCTTGGTGGCAGATGTAAACAGGATGTGTTCACACCTCAAAAGCCTCCGCACAGGGTGAGACAGCGCTGAGGGAAGAGCGAGGAACGAGTACAACCTTTTTGTGTGTGGGGGTAGGTTTGGGGTTTTTTTCCTGTGACCCTTTTTGTTTTCCTTTTTCACAGGTTGTAACAACCTCACGGCATCGCAGTTCGCACACAGAGGTGTCACTTCACAGCCCACGTGGCTCCTCTCTCGGCAGAGACGGGACACGATGAAGTGGACGACGGCCACTGGGCCAATGGCCACCCTGGGTTGGGGCAGGGAGGCCAGGGCTATGGTACCACCTGGCACTTGTCTTCTCTGGCACCTGTCTTCTCTGGCACCAACACAAGCGGGGATGAAGAAGGGTAAAGTAGGAGCCCAAAGGATCTCTACAAATCAGGGGTTATATTTTAACCTATTTTTTTAAAAATCCCCAGGGGTGAGAAACTAAAGGGAGCAAACTGGACTTGCTGTCCCCACCCCACCAGGTCACTCGCCTCGGGCCACGGGTGCCAAGCACGGTCCCTGCTCCACAGACGGCAGGCCCCAGCTGATTTACCTCATGGGTGGATATTTCCACAGTCTTTAGTGGTGTTTAATCACTGTTAATAGCAGAGGCACTCATTATTTCTGCTTGGAGGCAGGCCACGGCCTCGGCGCAAGCATGGAGGCCCCTCAAACCCATCCTGACACCATCATCGCCTTCACCCGGTGCATGAGTGGGCTGCCAAAATCCAGAGCCGTGGCTGAAAAAGCCATTTCTGCCCCCTGCTGTGGCCACAGACATTTCCTGAGTACACTTGTTACTTGGAAGCTCCCACGCTCACGTGCTTGCAAACGGATCTGTTTGCAAACAAGCTGAAAAATGTGCTTTCTTTTAACACTTCTCCCCTAGATATTTCCACCCATGGAAGAACTGAGCATGTTTCCCGGTGCTAAGCAGCATCGCACGGCAGTGACAAGATGTGGCTTCCCCTGCAACCATGGCCACCAGCCGGCCTCTGTGGGCTTCAGCGAGCCGAGGGCTGGATTCACTCCTGGCACAAGGCATCGTGCTCCTCGATCAACCACGTTCTGCCACCTGAGTGTATATGAGTAAGAACTCACTCAAACACAGCGGTAAGTACAGGTTGTGCTTGGGACTGATTTGTTTTAAAGTGAGTTTGCCAGCAGGACAGGGCGGGATGAAATCATCTCACCCAGGTGCTCACAGAATGCTGTGTCCTGGTTGAAGTTAAGGATGGGTGAAAAAAGAGCTCCCTAGATACACACATTTCGGTAACAAAAATAAAATTAAAAAATACCCAACATGAGGGTGGCTCTCCTTACATTTCAATCAATCAAAATGTTTTCTTTCAATCATTTCACAGGGCATCTTTCAGTTCTGACCTTTAATATAGTTTTTCCCTGAAAATATTATTTTTTTTTTTCACCTAGCTTTCGCTTTTCCTTTTGCAGGATAGGGCATTTCTGACCAGTGAGTCACAGGGTAGCTCATGCATGGGGCACAGCATCAGCTTTTGGAGGCACCATGAGCATCTTGCCTCACAAACAAGACCCCAGCGAGCGGCTGCCTCCCTGCCCAGCACCTGCGGGGCTGAGAGAGCTGCAGGAAACCTCAGCTGAAGAAGGACTGAAAAGTTCCACCACTGGGTTTATGGCTTTTGTGTCTTGTTATGTAGGTGTTCATTACCCCGTTTACGTGAACCTGGGGACTCAGTTATCTTGCTCGCCTTTTTAAACCAGTTGTTAAATATTTGTACGAAAAAAAAGGTAGGGCTGCTGCCTACTGCAAATGTGATTCATGTGGATGGTGACAAGTTGTAAACAAAGCCCTGTTCCCTTGTAAAGCTGCTGCCTATTTCTTCTTTTCCAGACTACTTGTACTCTTGGGGATTTCATCTAACTTTCCCATTTCTTAACCTATTGCCAGTATTAACAGCTGATTTCAGAAGAAATACGTGTGTAGTTAGCTGGAGAGGGAAAACAATCAGAATCATCCAATTCTGCAGATCTCACTGCCCCACTCATCAAATTTCAGCTAAAGCATAAGTAGAAAATTATGAAACTTTTGTCTATGAGATGCTCTCTTAGGGCCTATCAGAAAGATTGGGACTGTCTTTTTATCAGGGGCTGTTGCAACAGGACAAGGGGACATGGTTTTAAACTAAAAGAGGGGAGATTCAGAATAGAAAAAAAATTTTAAAAATAAAAATTTAGGGAAGACATTTTTTACAATGAGGGCGCTGAGACACTGGCACAGATTGCCCAGAGATGTGGTAGAAGTCCCATCCCTGGAAACATTCCAGGTCAGGTTGGATGGGCTCTGAGCAACCTGATCAAGTTAAAAATGTCCCTGCTCCTTGCAGGGGGTTGGACTAGATGACCTTTAAAGGTCCCTTCCATCCCAAAACATTCTGTGAGGGGAGTGACCACCATACGAGGTCAGCCTGCGTACTCCCAGCACTTTGATGAACCCATAAAACTCCAGGTACTGAACCCTGAAGCCTGGGCTTCCATACAAATCCTTTTATGGCCACATTGCCTGAGGGATACACAGCTCATAAGAAGTCATGAAGATGATGGATTTTGGAACAGGGGACACTAAGCAAGCATTGAGGCACCAAACATGATAAACCAAATCAAAGGACATAGGTGCTTTCTGGGCTGAGAAGAGATAAACTGTGACACTGTGAGCACAGCTCTGCACCATGCCACCGAGGCTGGAGAAATCCTCCCTTCTTCCAAACGAACCATCTTCACTGCAGCTTTGCACGGTTGGAACCCAGTCAGGCTCACATCCACTGCTCCATTTCTTATCCATTTAATCTTACGCATCTAAAGTGTTGTTTGCCATCCTATTTTGTACCACTGCATGCGCGCAGTGGGGCTGAGAAGGCAAACTACAAAATAGAGCAGCAGGCTGAGGAGAGCAATAGACAACCAAGCTGTGTAGGGATACTGCTCCTGGTTGGACCCAGTCCCCATTGCCTTCCACTGAAAAATGGTGATTTCTTTAAGCACCTCAAGCCTTGCCCTGTAGGATGCTGGATGCTTCTCTTGGTTTTTTTGGAGAGTATTCAGCATATTCTGGACACCACAGGTTTGTGCATTCCCTAGATGAGTCCACCCAACAGTCCCTGCAGTATACTATAAAAAAATTTATCTAAAAAATACATGAAGGAAAGGAAGCACTTAAAAGTGCTCTGAAATATTCGGTCAGGAAAAGCAGGCTTAGGAAGATAGGCCTGCATAGACCTCTTGGGTCATCAAGTCTACTTCCCTGCTATCTTAGCCAAACACATCATATAATCCCTTTCAGAAACTCATTATACTCTGTCTTAAAGTAGCTTGGGGTTTTTGTTGTTGTTGTCTCCACACTGGAAAGCAATTACAGAACATAGCTATTCTGCTGTTTGGAAACCTGCTTCCAATTTCCATCCTAAATTTATTCATGACCAATTTATACTCATTTGTTCTTGTGCCAATGTTGTCCTTTAGTTTAAATAGATGTTTTCTCTTCCTGGAGCTTATGCCTATGTTGGATTTATAGCGGCCTCCCTCAGTCTTCATTTCACCAAACTCCTCTCACACTTAAGTCTCTCTCTTCCCATGGTCACTCAATTGTCTTTTTTAGTAGCTTCCCGAAAGTCAAGTGAATAGTTTGTGAATAGCGTGTGCTATCCTGACTGATTTTTGACATGTGCCTCATACACTCTTACTGGCGTTTCATTACCCTGGTGAAAATATCTGCATTGCATGTTCTGTGTCTTTCTCTTCCTTATTCTTTTATTATGCAAGAGCATGCAGGCATGGTAGAAACCTGGTTAACAACCCAGATGCATGAATTTGCACTCAAATCCTTCCAAATTTCATCCAGTTTACCCTACACTGTCCTGAAGGTCACTCAGTTCTTCCTACATTAGAGTTTTATTCATAGAATCATAGAATGGTAGGAGTTGGAAGGGATCTCTGGAGATCATCGAGTCCAACCCCCTTGCCAGAGCAGGATCACCCAGGGCAGGGCACACAGGAACAGATCCAGGTGGGTCTTGAAACTCTCCACAGAAGGAGACTCCACAACCCCTCTGGGCAGCCTGGTCCAGGGCTCCATCACTCTCACAGTGAAGAAGTTTTTCCTCATGTTGAGGTGGAACTTCCTGTGTTCCAATTTGTGACCATTACCTCTTGTCCTACCACAGAACACCACTGAAAAGAGACTGGCCCCATCTACTTGACACCCACCCTGCAGATATTTGTACACATTCATAAGATCCCCTCAGTCTTCTCCAGACTCAACAGCCCCAGGGCTTTCAGCCTTTCCTCATAAGAGAGATGTTCCAGTCCCCTCATCATCTTCATAGTTCTCCGTTGGACTCTCTCTAGTATTTCCCTATCCCTCTTGAACTGGGATGACCAGAATTGAACACAATACTCCAGATGTAGTCTCATTAGAGCAGAGTAGAGAGGGAGTTGAACCTCCCTTGACTGCTGGACACACTCTTTTTTTATGCCCCCCAGGATACCCTTGGCCTCCCTGGCCACAAGGGCACATTGCTGTTCCACGTTATTCATCTCTGCAGTCACAGTACCTCCCTCCCTTATGCCACGGGTAAATTCCATTAGCACATGCTTATTTTTTATGGGATCATCATTAATAAAAAATGTTAAATAATATCAGGCCCAAGCCTGATGTCTGGGAAGCTCTACTACCTTCCCTCAGTACTGATCTTCTCCTCCTACTACTCACTCTCTTAATCAATTTTCAGTTTCTGTACTAATCTTCCATTTTAGCTAATAATTTCCCACATGGCACTGTGCCAAATGCTGTACTTAAGTTTAGATAATTAGCTCTAAACACTTCCTTGGTCTAGAAAAATCAATTATGATGATATTTCAGGCACCGGAACTTGTAGAAGTACCTGAGAAGTGGAGGTAGGGGAGGCAAAAGGAAATTACCTAAAGTTTTTTTGAACACCTGCAAAGATTTGGGTTGATTTTTATTGTCAGCTGAGTTGCTTCATTCATCCCTAGCAATGACATTTTCATACATTGTTGAATTTTATAACAATTCTCACTATTATAACAGTAACATGAGAGCATCATTAAAATTCGTGGGTATTGTTATTTGACTGAAAATAAGAATGGCCTTCAGAACCTTTGTGAAACTAAGGCAACTGCAGAACTGTTACAGGAAGGCCTTGTATAAAGGGCTATAAAGCAAGATAAAAAAGCGAAGTACCTGTAGTAGTAGTTTTGCTGACACAGCAGTATTATCGTAAATGCCATCCCTGTAGAAGCACAGAGAAAACAGCTTCAACACCAGCAGCTATTGCAATGCTTTTGAAAAAAAAAAAAAGAATATTTAACTGGCAAAATTCCACATTAAAATACAGCTAACTTTGAATATGATTTACATTATTTCTTGTTACTTTCATTCTTAATGTAATCTAACAAAATATTCAGAACTGTATAGAGTAGTATCTGCAGAGAGAGACTTGCTATTCACACGTGAAAGTAATGCTGAGATTCAGTAAAATGTTGGTTATTCTACAGAGTACCTGCAGAGTCACCACTATCATGTTTCCTTTTTGAGCTGAAATGAAAGAGATTGGAAAAAGCAGCTAGTAATTAGCTGTGTGGGTCTGAGCACCAATACAGAAGGAGAATCCAAAGAAATTTTGGCTTAAAGTACACAGATTAACATGTTTCTGCAGCCTCTGTGTTACTTATGATATGTATGTACATGGCTTGGGGGAAAAAAGGGGAAAAAAAAAAAAAAAGGAAGATAGTTATAATAAATAAAGTTTAGATGCAGATGTGGATTCCAGCCTTATACTCCAGGATATATATACACATCATTCAGATCCCATTTGCTTTGAGAAAGCCCACCTGTAAGACAGGGCTGTCGCAGAACAGCTCAAATGTTTGGGTAGTTGTGAGAGCAGTTGCAAATCCAGGCTTTTGGCTCCTTCAGACTAAACATACAGCCCAGAGAAAATCTCCTTAGCTAAGACAATTTAGTCCTCAAGTGACACATTAGCTACTGGGAAGGTATCAGTACAGTGCTCGAAACTAGAAAAAAAATAAACTTTCTCATCACCTGGAAACTGAGTGTTTGGTGTTGTCGATCAGAGTTGATTCCGGGCAAAGACTGAGAACACAAAAGGTTATGGATATTTATGAATGAAACTCTTTATGCTCATCAACGATTGTCTTCTGAGCACAGGTAAATTACACGCGTACCATCAATGACGACATTTCACTGAACTTTAACAATATTATTTCCTCTGTGTGGTCTCACTGCTTACCTGTGCAGTTGTTTTGAATGCTTTGTGAGCGAGATAACACTAAAATTGAAAGCAACATAATATGGTGAAATTCATATTAAAGGTTATCTGTGCTCTAATGCGGTTTCTTTTACCGGTTAATATTCTGTACTCCTTTCTCCAGAAGCCTTGCAGCAGCTGGCTATTTTGCAGGTGCATGTGCATTACCAAGCGGAGATTCCATTTGTGATAATGTCAGCATCAGCAAAACTACTCACAGAAGCTTGCACCTTTTTATTTTCTGCTATTACTCTTTCAACAACCCTTTCCCCTAAAATTTGGCCATGCATGGGTAGCCATAAGCATTAGGCACCCAGCTGCTTTGGGGACCAGGACTTCCATGTCTTTGTGATTTAACTGAATCAACTTCAAAGTCAACAGGGCTAAATCATATAATGAGGCTCTCAGGGTGGAGTAAATGTCCATGCTGGAGCTCTTCCTGCACACATTCCTGTGCGAGCAAGTCTGGAGTTGAATATAAGCTTTAGAAACCGGATTTCCACGTGACAAACACACACAGTAGTTAAAATTGATTTGCTGACATCCCATCTGAGTTCCTAACGGATATTTATCTGAATTACAACAGCACCACGTAATTAGGCATAAATAAGGGCCTTTGTTCTGGAGGGGAGGAAAGTTTATCAGTTCTGAACCATATGCAATTGCGTGCCTAATCTCTGCCTGCAATTATTTCAAATGCACATCCAGATGATAGCATTTATATTCATTCTGAGATTCATTGAGTTTGAGGCCAGAAGGGATCATTATACCATCTGGCCTGACCTCCTGGATAACACAGGCCATTACATTTCCCCAATTACCTCTATACTGAGCCCTGTAACATGTGTTTGACTAAAGTATAACTATTTTTGACTAAAGCTTATCTCCCAGAAAGGCATCTAGCCTTGATTCGGAGCCATCAAGAGGAGAGAATCCACTACTTTGTGGGTACTTTGTTCCAATGGCTAATCACACTCACTATTGAAAATGTAGGTCATGTTTCCAATTTGAATTTGTCTGGCTCCAGATTCCATCCGCTGGATATCATTATACTTCTCAGAGTTAAGTTAAAAAGCCCTTTGGCACCCATTATTTTTTCCCTGTGTAAGTGTTTATTCTCTGGAGTCAAGTCCCCTCTCAAGTATCTTGTTTTGTTTTTTTTCTAATCAGCCTTCACTGAACTCTGAAAACTCAGAAGGTAAAGTGTTTCCTCTGGTCCTTCTTGTCTATGTGGTTTTAATTTACCTGGTATCTATTTCAGCAGTGCCCAACCCCTTCTCGTGGTGCCAACGATGCACACAGGGAGCACAGGGCTCTCCACAGCCCTGGAAGCACACACTGAATTGCTTTCCTGTTATGAACTTCTGGTCTACAACAACATCCCTACTTCCCAATCCACAACTGCAGGGCGAGGTAAACTACACTGTGCTGAAGTTTCATAAAAACAGGATTCAGTATGTAGCATTTGATCCCAATGAGACCGGTTTATTGCATAATCCAGGCTTCCTTTATGACTGCACTCACCTCATCACCCTACACTATCAATTTGTGGTGATGTGCAAACTGCTTTACCCAGAACTGAACATTGCTCGTGGCAAAATAAAAACACTGTGTGCACATTCCTGTTTCCAGCTGAGTTTCTAATAGTTTGAGATTCCGATCAGAAGTCTACCTATAACAGCACAAAGGGAAAATATACAGATATATCTTTTTCTTTTAATTTTGGGGGTTTAAGTGATTTATTAACCTGGTTTAAACTAAATGTTAGAGCAAATAGTGAAGTACAGCCCTGCATAAATTCTCTCATCACACTAAGGAGAGATTTTTCATTTCCTAAATTTTTCAAACTCTATTGAGGTGATGTTATATTGGTCTCAGTACTGAGAAATAAAAACACATGCACACAACTCTTCCACTTTGAGTATTTTGCACAGAGAGCCCATTGGCAGTGGAAATCACTGCACACTCTTTTCACAAGCCAGGCTGTCAGCAAAACAGACATCATCTCAGTGAGGAAAAAAGAACTTATTCTGGTTATACTAGTTCTTTGAACATTTTGCCTTAGTATTTTGGGCACAGATTGCTTTTCTGTCCTACATCACAGAGTTCAGCAACAGGAAAAGTTACATTTCTGTGTTAAAAACCCCCAGAACTGAAGATGCGTACACAATGTACATCTAGTGTTTATGTAATTTAAAATACCTGTGCGTATTAATTTTATTTTTTTTCCTGACAGATCCTGAAAAATGCTGAACGCTTTATCTTACCCCACTGATGAGACTGCAACAGAGTTAGTTTACTACAGCCCAGGAAATAAAACTTGCATTGGCTTGAAGGGCAGGCTGTACCATCAGACCACACGCTACACTGATAGTAAAATGATTAGTAGTTCTAATCCTGCTCTGACTGAAATCAACAGCAGAGCTGTCCCGCTTGTAGCGAGAGCGAGAGCAGGCGAAACTTCTCTCGGCAGACAACAGGAAGCGTGTGTTTTTGGAGAGCAGCAATCTTTAGGCAAGGACTACTTGACTTCTGGTTAAACCCTTCCCGCACTGCACAGCGCATAGCAGAGATTAGCAGAACCCTGCAGATCTGGCATCTCCAAGCAGCACAGTGAAAGTCTGTGGGTGGACTAAACCCACGTCCTTTTCATTCCACTATTGATTGCAGACTAAATCAAATACAGTGAGAGAAAAGAGCAAATGAAATTGAGTTGGCCAAGACAACAACATTTACATGCCAAGAGAGGCTCTTACTCCTCATATCGCTGTCATGGCTCTGTGCATTTAAGGCCATTCCCTACGGCAGATGTGGGTTTTCCAAAGGTTAGAAGCTAAGCAGATGAAGTCTGGGTGATGCAGAGGCTCCACATAACTCTAGGTCACTGCTTTCATTCCATACCAGATGGGCACTCTCTGAGAGCCAGGACTCTCACGCAAGCGCCTGCAGAGAACCATTTCCCCCTTGGCTGGCTTGCTTTGGCAGCCCCGTTGGTTGGGAAGCTGTGTCCCGAGCACGGCTGAACCCTCCATGTCAGGGTCAGGGTGAGCCAGAAGGACAAGATGAGGAAGACTGCAAGTGGTAGCTTGCTACTCTATTTTAAGATAAATAAAAGTGCCTCAGGCACAAAGACACAAAGTCTACGAGGCTGAAAGGAAAGCCTTTGCCTCTCTTGATGGGCTTCTTGGCCTGTGGTTTACACCCAGGTCGAGGTGGCAATGGCCAGTGGGAAGCCAGAAAAAGCTTAAGGCACCAAAGATGTCATCCTCCCTAGTGTCACAGGGAAAGTTTTATTTGGAGATGGAACTTGCTGTTTGACTTGGCATAACATACCCATGAGAGGCTGCTAGCAAGTCTATGCGAGGCGAGTCCCAAGTCCCAGACAGGGTAAAGAGCCCACTGAGAGGCTGCTACCCCTATGGGACTGACTCCTAAAAAACAACTATAAAGTACTTCACACTTGAGTCTTGTTATATTTGTACGTAGTCATCATGGCTCCCACGGGGAGGGTGTCTGAGCACCCTGATGGTGTTTGGGGACAGCATCTTTATCCCGACCTCCTTGCCTAGGTGCAATCAGGCTCCCCTCTCCCTGGGACCTCATATCCGCAGGTACCAACAGCCCTTTTTTCTGAGGCAACTCTCTTCTAAAACTTAACTGAAGACCCTTGGTTCTGGAGGTACGAGAAAAATGCGTATGAAAAAAATGAGAAACTGGATAGATTAGATAGATTTTTTTTGCCCAGTGCTTATCACAAATCTCTTTATAACAAAAAAGTTACCCATGTCTGAAAAATTTGCACTCAGTCTTTCCAACCTGTAGTCCAAAAAAATGTAAACATCGGGCCATTAAGGTTTAATTGCTTTTTATATTCTCCGTGGAAGCTTTTACTATGAACTATTCATAAGCACGCTCAGGGCTGTCCAAGAAACATATTAGGGGTTTGATTACAGAGGAATGAGCTCAGGAACATTTTCAGGCACCAGGTTGCAGTGACCTGCCCACCACAGAGACCTCAGCCCTCCGGAGAGACCATGGCCCACTGGGCAGGAGCGATGCAGTGGCAATGGGACAGTCAAGGACCACACTGGTGCCCAGTGAGGGTGCCGGCCTTTTGCCACTTCGACCATAGCAGGCACATTATTCTTTTGCTGCTAAATATAGGTGTTTGACTTCAATTTCCTGCTCTCGTTTGACAGCTAAAACAGGCAGAAATCTCCTGCCTGAATTTTCTTCCTACCTTGGAGAGCTCTTCATCAAACACAGGGGGCTTTTCTCCCACCAAGATATTTGTAGTGTGAATTTTAAAGCAAAATACAATTCTGATTTTATTTTAATTTAATTTGTTTTTACATAACCATTTCATAAAATGCCTTTTTGTGTTGTTGAAACTCCTTCTTTACTGTTCTTCCTGTAATATTTTCACCCATCTGTTCTAATAGGCAGCAGATTAATCCTGGCAGATTTTAGGGTATCATCACTTTTTTTTTCATAACTTTTCCAAGATTTCCTCTGTTTTTACAAAAATTCCAGAGATGTAGATCTAACTTTTTTACTCTATGATATCACAGATATACTTTATCTGAAATACAACTGAAGAAGTACTGAGTGGAAAAGGAAAAGCAAATAAAATACAAGAAATGAGATCATTCTAGAGAGCATGTTTCATTTAACAGGGAAAAGGGACAGTGATGAAAAAGAAAAGAAAACCAGCAAGATATGTGCTTTTCTCCTGCCTGACTTTTCCCCCATGTCCCGGCTACAAGCCAGTGGAAATGTTTCTCTTAGCTTCCAGGCACTTGAGGTTGGATAACTCCATGGAGTATCACATTTTTAGCCCACTCCTTTCTTACCAGTTGTGCCCCCTTGAACGAGTTGTGCCTGTCTTTTGTCAGAGTGTGTAAATGCCCCCAGTTTGCCTAAGGTCAAAGTAGGAACAATATCATCGTAGGCGTGAAACTCCTTCTGATTCAGCATCTGTAACACGCTCGTCTGCCTTGATCTTCAAGAAGAAAGGACTGACACTTAAAAAAAGGTCCCCATGTTCCTAATTAGTCATAAGAAGGTGAAAGTAACTTTTATGGAGATAAGATTATGTGCTTTCTTTACATGTGTTTAAATGTCATTCTTCACTTTTAATGGCAAAGGTATATAGGGAGAAAGTATTTATAGTACCACCATAAAAAAAAAATATCATAACCCATTTGTTCTACACAGTTGGTGCTCTATTAATGCACTATATTCACTGCTGCCTTGATTGGGAGAACTCTAATAACATGAAACGAGATCACTAATTTTTGACCTCTTATTTCTCAGTTTCCTTCAAGGGGTAAAGAGCTGTTTTACTGAAGCCTTTTTAAATTACATTCACTGAGAATTATACAGTAAAACTCATTCAGAAGATTATTTCTTTATAGAGAAAATGTGAAATTACCCAAGCCTAGAGCAGCATAGGGAACAACATAATAAGCCTTTAGTGCTGCAATCCAGGTCACCTGCTAGTAGATAGAACCATTTCTCCAGAAAATAGCACCCACTAGTATATAATGTGCATCCACCTTTTTACTGCCTGGAGGTAAGATTTGTTTCCTTCCCTTCAGCTCATTTTCCCTGTTAGTACAAACTCTGCTTTTCCTCCATCTCCCTTCCCCTCACTGAACATTACCTCCCACACCTTCACTGTGCTGTCCTCAGCTTCAAAGAAACAGAAACCTCCAGACAGCTATAAGAAATAAAGTCAGTCCTCTAGTAATAGCTCCTGGTCTATCTGAGGCAGTGGCATTACTCTATTTTCTCACTGTATTTAGCTTCCCTGGCTCTTCCCCCATGACAGGCAACATGACCCCTTCCACTGGGACATACTGCAGTCAGGCTGAGCAGGGACAGATGCAGGAGAGGATGAGCAGAGCCGAGGTACTGTTGTTTTCTTTGGTCCTACCTGTTGCTTAAAGTACTTTTATGCTCTCTGTCCAACCTCTGTCTGAACACTACAGGAAATTAAAGGCTGTCTCTACAGGACAAGGATTTATCTTTGCAAGAGAACAAGTGGAACATTGGTGCTTCACGTGGATTAAAGCAACCAACCAAGTGAATGCTGGGCACATGTCCCTCACCTTCCTGAGCAAGTTTTGTTCAGTTGGACAGAGCAGAGATCAAAACCACACCCAGGTCAATGGATGAAGGCTGCTGTATCACAGCAAGCCGCAGAAGGAACGCACATAGGGTAAAACAATTCTGAGAAATGCACGTTTGTGAAACAGTTTCAGAACCATCTATGTAAGATGCAACACATCTTGTTGCATCTGTATATATATATATATATATCTACATATATATACATATTGTTGTATACGCGTTTCTAAATAACTTGTGCCTCATACGTGGGTTTTAATCATTACACAGCACTCATTGCCAGCACCTATTTGTACATGTGAGCCTACAGCATTTTCAGTTTGCAACAGGTACTCCAGCCTCACAAGCTCAGCCTGATGTCACGGCCTGATCTGTAATGATCACCCAGTAAACAACGTCAATTTTTATGAAGACCAAGAAATTGTTTTGTTTTTTTACTGTCAAACAGCTTTACAATCCTGTTTAAATCATTCTTTTGTTTAATTTCTTCATCTTCCTCTCAAATAGTCTGTTGGCCCTTTTTTGTTTTGTGCAGGTCTTTTATAAAGGTGAAATTAAACACAATGCTGCAGCTCGAATATATAAGACTCACCTGCTCCTGCTGCTGAGAGATGTTCATCTACAATGTCCTCTTGATTGCCTGGGCAGGATATGCGAGAAGAAAGGACCTAAGGTTCCAGATCAACTATCAGAAATTGAATAGTGGCCCAATTATCCAAAAATTGGAAAGGTCAACAGTCCCACCCTAAACATGCTGGTTTTGGTTTTTTGAAGTAACAGTTCAGGACATAATTTGCTGACTATCATGGCCATAATGTTATTGGAGTTCCTTCTGAATTTAATTTACTGCTGAAGTTTATTGAGCTTATTTTAACACCATAGTGGGAGATTAAAAATTAAACTATCATTTTAACTATTTTTATAAAGGTTACATTCGTACATTTCATTTCTTTATTGCTTTACTGAATGTCAAGGTGCAGAGCACTCAGCGAAGCCTGACAGTGACTAAGAGATATAAAGGTCGTGTCGCGTACATTTGCTTCAAAAGTTCAACCTTTGTTTGAGCTAGAAAATGATTCAGAAATTACTGCCTACCACAAAACCTAATAAAAGAAGAGGTCATCCACACCCAGAGCACCGGAGACACGGCAGGAAATTCCGACATGGGGAAAACCTCCAGTCCTCAGGGTTTTCTTTCTATTCTAATTTCAGGGGTGTTTTAAATGCAGACGCAAAGCTCACCTCTGCCTCTGTGGAGCTCACGCAGCCACAGCTCTCGGCTGCTGCTGGCTCAGTGCCCGCAGCTTGCAACTGGAGCGTGAGGAGTTTCGTCAGCGCTCCCTTTGAGCTCCAGAGCCCTGGTGTCCTTCTGAGGGCCAGAGCAATAATAAATGTTCAGACACAAAGTAACTATCAACAATAATAAAATACGTGAGGGATGATAACATAATAGTTAAAAGAGTAATAAATTCACGCTGAAGACTGTGTCAGCCCTAGTCTTGCCCCGAGCACCCACACATGTCTTTTCTTTGGCATTAGCATATCTTAAGACAATAATTTAAAAGTGAATTTAAAATACACACCATCAGTTGAAAATATTTTTTTTGTCCACTTCAAAAGAGCAAATTTGTCGTATCAGGGTTTAAATTGAATTAAGAAACAAAGTATTTGGTTAACAGAGCACTTGACTTTTATCACAGATGAGTATATCACTGTTATTGCAGTTTTATTCTTCTCAGGGTTTATTTTTAAGGAACGTCTCTGAAGTCGTTAGTACTTGGGGATGTTTTAAAATTCAGGATGTGAGTAGAAGCAGGGCAGGAGGGCTCATTTCTGACAGGACAGGGAAAGACGTGTTATGGGGTGACTCCACAGCCAGCTCAGGTTCTTCCATGCCAGTGGCAACACTGAGGCTGCTGGGTTTCACTTGTGAGGCTCTGCTATGAGCTGTGCAAGCCAAGCAGCTCATCAGAAGGCACCCTGGGGTTGGACGTGGGACTTCAGATGAAGGAAGGAGTCACGTGCAATGGCTGTAGAAACAAGTCTTTTGCAGAGAGAAAGATCACAGTCAATGTAGTCAGGGGAACACCATCCTTCTCCTTCTCTCCACCATTTCTCCTCTCCCTCCCCACTGAATCCTGCATCTTTGAGCTCCCTACCCCACTGTGGGTTGCTGAAGCATCAGGGTCCTGCAGCTCTGATCCCTTTGGCACCCACCTGCACAAGGCACAAGGGTGGCTGCACACAGGCAGCTCTCCTGCAAGCCCTGAGAGCAGAGGGCCCATTGCTGCCAGGTTTTTGTCTGGGGCACCAAGAGATGCCCAGGGCAACATCATGTGCCTGCAGCATCTTGACCACAGGAGCAATAACCTGTAAACAAGAGTCCTGCAACATGCCACCTATGCAGAGCTTCCCAAGACCTAGCTTTAAAAAAATAAAAAGGCTTTAGTGATAGTGTTCATGCCATGGAGCTGCACAAGTGAAACACACTGGAGATCCTGGGAGGGTGAGCTTTTCAGTCACTTCTCCCCTTGTGCCATCACCATAAGTGTAACGGAGAGCAGAAACCAGAAACCAAGGGAATTCTGAACAACTGGCTGAGAGGACCATTCAACAAGCTATAAAAACTCACCCGAGCAGAGGGCCAGACACTACTTCAGCTGTGCCCTGCGATTGCCTGTCCATTCCCCACTGCACGTTCTGAGTGGTCCCCAGGAAGCAGCTCCCACACCTTACCTTTTACATGGTGTGGTTTGCATTAGTTTATTTTTAATTCTGTTGTTAGGAGGTTTGACACAAATGCAAAGATGATCAACTGAAAAAACAAAGTGTTGCACGTCCACACGACATGGGACGCAGAGCTTAGACCCTGTGAAAACCAGGTGCCACAAACGTTTAGCGCGTTCTGCAGAAGACAGCACAGGACCATCTCTGAAATCACCGAGCCTTGCTTTCAGCTAAACCAAAACTAGGTTGCTCTTGTCATTTGAAATAGGGTTTTTCTCCAGTCAGATGGGAGCATATTGTTATCTATTTCTTTTTGTCCATTTTCTTTCTTTATCTGGCTTATCTTTCTATTTTTCCTGCCTAGTCTTATAGGTAAGCTTCCTAGGGCCCTGGAACATCTCTGCACCTTATCAGAGTCAATGGCCTGCTACTCTTGAATGTGCTTAAACTTGAGAAGTTTATTCTCAGTCTGACACCACAAGTAAATCAAAATAATTTTTAGATCAAGTCTTTGTTTTTGAATTTCAATTATATAATACTCCCACTAGTGAAGCACACAGGCCTTGTAAAAAAGCACGAGACAAAAAGCTAAAATTCAGTAGATGCTTTTTGCCCTGTACCAGTTGTTCTTCATTACAACAATGCAAAACACTGGAAATAAAAATGAAGAAGAAAAACTAGAGTCTGGTTCACAAGGGAGGATATAACTTGATACCAGCCGCTGTTATACTTCCCCATGCTGCTTAATGAATCAATGCTGGCAGGAAAAAAAGATTGCTGAAGCCCAAGGCATTTCATAACAGCATGTAACATAACTTACATTTCCCTTAAAGTGTCACTCTGAAAAGCCGGTATGTACAATTTCTAGTTGGAATGTAATGAGAGCGGAGGGTGATGCTGTCGAGATGAGAAATTCTGGCAGCCCAGCGTGAAGCTGCACCCAGGCAGCCCGTTTGTGAGGTGGCCGGGCAGCCATGGGGTGGGACTCAGGGGACACCCAGAAGGATGGGATTCCCAAAGCCATCCCGAGTCCTCCTCACTGTGGGCATCGCCAGAGAATCACCACCACCACGAGCTGAGGAGATGTCAGAGTGGTTTAGAAACGAGCATGTGAGCTGCTCGCCCAACACGTAACTGAAAGCGTGCAAGAGTCAGCTGCCCCCGGCAGAGCCTGCACAGCCTGGAAACAAACAGAGAATGAACAAGAATAAATTGCAGTGCATGGAAATGCCTCCTGGTTAACAGAGATGCTGCATGTGCTGCGAGGCACAACTAATAGTATCCACCTGAAAAAAAAAAAATCTTAATATTTGGCCCCATCTTCCTGATGTATCATATCACAACTCACAGATTCCTCCCACCCTGGGACTTTTGACTTCTCTTGGGCCTTCACCTGGCAGCTTCCCCCTTACAAATTCAGGACTCTGTAGGTGCTGTGATCACCTCTGAAGTGCCATAGTTCCTTCCTCATGTACGCCCGAGTGTGCTCTCCAAAGCATCCACATTGGTATGTGCAGCCTGTAATCAGCAGTGAAACACTTTAGGATTCATTTCAGTGAAGGATGTAAGGCTTGAATTCTATTATATTGTCTGGTAATTAATACTAAGAAGAGATCCTGCACAGTATAACAATAGCTATAAAATCGCTTCACCTACATGGGATGCAGCAAGAATAAGTGTCACGATACTACTATTATTATTTTATATAATATTTTATATTTAATATTACTATTATTATTTTCGCTGGTTTTTTTACTTCTGCTAAATCTCTCAATCTTCATGAACTTACTTCCTTTCAAAATGACTTCTTGACAGAAAGCAGAACTAAATCTCTAAATGGGATGTCACATCATTTCAGAATGAGTCAAGGTCAGCCAATGCAACTTTTTGAGCACAAACGTCCTAACTGCTCCCCGCTAGCCAGGGAGATGCTGCCTGTGCTACTCAGCCGGCCAGATGCCACAAATAACCAGGAGCAAAAGGGAGGGTCCAGCGCGCTGCCAGAGATACCAAGCGATCTGGCATTGCAGGAGGATCAGGTTTAGAGACTAATCTCTTACGAGCTGTAGCGAGAGACTCTCAGTAATATTGCGATGGCAAAGGAGCGTTGCCCCGCCACAAATCTCCTGCGCTCTTTCAAATACCAGTTCCACCACGACAATAACCGCAGCCGCTGGTTTGTGTCCTTTGACTATGAGCCAGTTTATACAATTAATAACGCATCCCTGCCCAATCAACAGAACGATCCGTCCTTGCCCCCAGGTACTAATCATGTGTCAAGACAATTAATTGCAGCGCTGTACTATGTGAGGAAGGTTGCCCTTAGTGTAAAATGTGGCAATTTTTCTGAAGGGCCCAAGGCAACGATCATCTGAATATCCTCCCTTACAGTAACACTACCCTCCCTCTAAACGAGAGAGAAGAACTTAGTCAACATGAGACCTAAAACCAAACCTGCCTCTGGGTTCAAGCCCATGAGATCTGGAGCACCCTGCCACCTCCCACTGAGCAGAATCATGCTCTTCAGCAAAGGTTACAATTTTCCACTTAGATTGGATCAAAAGTCTCAGGATGGCTATATTTAAAAGCTGAAAACCGCAAAGGATTTTTAAGACTTTTTTATGCTTTTTTCTCCCATTGCGTTTCCAGTTCACAGGAAGCATTTTTCTCACAGAAGCTTGGTCCTGCACATGGGAAGGTTTGCCATTGATTTTCACAGAAATATGATCAGATGTTCTATTAGTCACCATCTCACTGGGCATGTAATTGGGTATAGATGAGAGGAGCTAGTTGGAAGCCTGAGGATACAGACTTTGGGCATAAAAATGAGTCAATATGTCAAGGTACTCTTTGTTTCACTTTGTCTTCTCTTCCACTTCTTTCTCAAAGTGAGAGGGGAAAATCTGACCAGGTCCACCTGAGGAGGACAGAGCCACCTTCAGCAACCCCCTCCCCATCTTGACCTCCCACCATCTGCTTCTGGTGCAGCTCCACACTGCACGCCATGGCCATGGGACACCACTTCTCAGTGGTCTCTGCAATTAGGCAAGGAGCACCCGCAACCCCTTTTCCCCATCTGCGACCAGGGCTACGTGGTTGTTGGCAGGGTGAGAAACAGCCCTGGCAGCAAGAAGTGACAGAGGGCTTGGTGACTGGGAAGTCACTATCTCACCACTGCCTCACCTCGTATTTTGATTTTTCACTTTGACTCGGGGCTCCCAGTCATCGTTGTCTTCAATAATAAGAGGCACTGGGGCACATTTTACAAATGCGTGTGTTTGATCATCTTGATATCGGAGAGGAACTTTGTAGGTAAGAAGGGCTGTTATCTCCATTTCACAGAGGCAACATGAACCCTCAAGGGCTGCACAGGATGACTGCAGCTGCACAAGGCTCTGGCAGCAGTGTGCAGATGTCCCATTGTGCAAAACCAAGGGGACAAAAGCCCTTCCAGTGCTGCAAGGGGTGGATTTAACCTCACACACTGCTCCGGGACCTTGTGAGTCCCATCAAGCCCTTCCACTACTGTAGACTGAAGATAACCTTTCCCCACTTTGTCATACCTCTCCTTGGCTCTTTCTCACCAGCAAAGAACACAATCAGCCTTCCTGGCTTCTTTGGTACATGCTATTGCGAGTCAGACCCCGCCTGGAAAGTGTGGCTCTCCTCCTCATCCCGCTGTGAAAGGCCACCCATCCTCTAGTCATTGGTTTCTTTCACGTACAACAAACTGCACTCAGAACCAGACAGCTCAGGCAGAATTCCCCCGAGAGCCTGAAATGACATTTTTCAGGATCTGACAATAAAACACCACTTGTGCTGTGCCTTTCATCTGTTCACCCTTTCAGTTTAGCTTTCACCCCGTGCATTAAAGAAATGAGTCATCTTCACCATCTCTCATGCACTCACATTCTCAGTACCTGGCCTTAATCTGCAGTTTTTCACTATCACCTGAAATATATGCTCCTTAATCTCCAATACTACTTTATGGGGGAAAAAAAACACTAAAAATAAATCACAGTTATAATGAGAAGCTTCCAAAGACTCTAATCCTAAAATGCACTCCTGTAATAACACAGAGGAATCTCCACGCTCAGTATTAAAAGGATAATTTTTCAGTGCATCCCCAGTTTCACAGATACACACAGCTCTTCATTTTCACCAGCAAATGACTCCATAGATTAACAGAGAGACAAAACTCAATCAAGCATGTCTGTCATTGTGATTATGGCCTGGCTGTAAAGCAATTTCACGGAATGGGAGAGGACCATGATATACCTATCACAGCTTAAAAGCCTTCCTCATTGTGCCAGATTTACATAACTTTATTCAGCACTGTAGATTACAGGTTCAAAAAAAAAATCATATTTGCCCATAAGAATGGGAAATGAACAAAGTGTTGGCACTAGAGGTTGTTCATCATTTGAATTGGGCTCTGCACCTGCAGAATTCCCTTCTTGCTCTTTTTGCTCTTTGGTAATATGCTGTGGCTTGCTCAGACCCAATGCCTGCAATGGACTCTTTGTGTATCTGTATCTTCTACCACATAAAAAATAAAACTAAGTTGGAAAGGTTAAATTAGCAGCCCCAATATCTCAGCCTGACTCAGGCTCTGGAATTCAATGGGGAAAATGTAGCCCTTAACTCTTTAAGGAAAACACACTGAGATCCACGCTCTTTGCTCTGCCTGAAGACCTCCCAGAGTGACTTTAGCATGCCTTCAAAAATCCCCCACCATGGCAGTTTTAAAGCCATATCTATCATTGTAGGTTACCATGTCCAACCATTTTCAACTTCTGACATGCCCTCAAATCCTAAATCTGGCTTAATTGTTTTTTCAAGAATTTTCTGACAGTTTAAGGTAGAAACTCTGACTTTTTCAATACAAAATTGGGATTCTTATTCTTGTGAAAACTCTAAATGATGTGAGAGTTGACATCTGGCTCTGGCATAAGAATTCATGTGCATTTTACTAAGAAGTTAGCAGGTGTGCAAAAGCTCCTGCAAGTGCTGCAGAGCTGATGTTGCTGCAGGAAGCAAAACTCTCCTTCAGCCACAAGAACCTGCACCAGTTTCTTGCTGCAGAGCTGCTGGGTTTGGGCTGCTCTGGCCCAGGCACAGCCTGGTTGGGTGATGCTGTGCCATGCTCCCAAAAGAAAAAGAAAACTGGGGCACAGGTCACAGCAGGAGTCTCTCAGCATTGGCAAACTGAATAGTTTCCTTCAAAAATCACCAAATTGCCAGCTCCAATTTGGTCAACTCAAATGCAACTGAAGGCAATGTAGAGACTTTCAAAAAGGTGACCATATTTTATAAGGAATGGCTCAATTATGCCATTTTCAAAGAGAAAGCCACAAAAATTCTTGGTGGTGTGCAGATTGATCCCATGAAGGCAGGGATAAAAAACCCAGGGCAGGGATACCTCTCCAGTGTAGCTGCTCAGAGATGTTGGGTTTTGTTCCTTATTAAGAAAACTCATTTTTGCCCTCTTCCATACAAGATGGAAATCTGATGGCATTTCATTTTGCTTTTTTCCAGGATCTTGATTCTGCAAGGCTAAAGCTGAGCTCCCCTGAATGACTCTGATGTTGAAACATGTACCTAAGTACTCTGCTGAATCAGGCCCACTTAAAGTATGAGGAGGAAGATATTCAAGGTTTCTAATCCCGCAGCACAGTGGGGAACCTGCTTGTCTCTGTGTGATTGTGTAATTGCTTTTCAAAGAGAGAATTGAGTTTCGCTATCCACGCAGCACTGATAAACCTCAGAAGTCACTTTGGTCTCCTAGCCTAACTTTTAAGATTATTTGTTATGGATAAAAGGAAAGACACTTCTATTTCCATAGCTGACAAGCTTTGCTTCAGGGCATGCATTTATTTTCCATGCTGTTGATCTCTTCCTTCCTGTATCAGGCTAATTCATCAGATTAATAAAGGGCAATTTAGCTTCCTGCAGGGTGTTATTGATCTCTTGGGGAATGTGGCAGTTGCTTGCTGTACTACCTTTCCCCTGAGCAAAAGGGATGATTTTTAAATATTTCTAATGCTTGAAGGCTGCAGCTGGCTCTCACCAGCAGCGATGAAGGAGCAAAAGGCAGCAGCAAAGGGGGAGTGCAAAACGTGTCACCTCAATCCCCCAGCTTTGCCCTGCCCCTGCGCTCATCGCTGTGTCCAGAGCACACAGAGCCACGGGGAGGGAGCGGGAGTGAGCAGCTCGGGGCCTTAGGGACACAATGCTCCTCTGGGCTGAGCTGCAGCACGCTGCATCCACCAGTACCAGGGGTTATTTGAAACATGCAACGTAGTTCATCATGTAAGGAAGGACCCTCGCAACCAGATCCAGTAACGCACTCCAGTCAGGTCACTCCTGGTCTGAGGCCTCAGATGGTGAATCGCCCCATGGTGCTTGGCACGCTGCACAGGGCCGGCCTTCGCTCACCAGGACACCCCTCTTTGCTCGGCACCTTCAGCTGGCTGTGACAGGACCAAATTCTACCTCTGACAGGCATTCACCAAAGGTGCGTTTCCATCTCTGGAAGGCAGCGGGTTTTGGCCCCAGAAGCCCCATCATGGTTGGGCACGGCCCAGGACACCAGCTGTGCCGAGCACCCCACAAGCCACTCAGCCAGCCCCACGGTGAGCCGGCCATGATGGCGGCTGCACAGCTCCATCCCTCTCTGCCAGGCGGAAACCACTTTGTATGATGTTCTCTCACCTCCTCTTGGGACCTTCCACTGCAGCAGCAGTTTTCTTCAGAGACCAGAAATAGACACGCTTCAGAAATAGTCATGTGTCATCCAGCACAGAGACAATGGTGTCTCCTTCCCAGTGCAGCAATTACCCTCTTTATCCCGCCAAAATTATCCCTCTACCTTAAGGCTACAGTGCTGGATGAGTAGCTTTAATTCACCATAATCTCTCAGTCATTTCCTGGCTCCCTGTTTGTATGGGCAGAAATCCCTGCCCTGCAAACACAGCCTGGCTCCTGGCTTCCAGGATGCAGGGCTTGATGTTTGACCTTATGAAAAAACAAACACTGTTTATTTGTGCCAAGCTACAAAGCCCAAATGCTCAGCCTCGGTGACTTACTACTTCGTTCTTCACCTTTCCTCTGGCTTAATGTTACATGTGAATGTTCCATTTTCCCCCAAAAAAACCACAGACAAACATGTTAAACTGTGAAAGAGCAAGACCTGAGCCCCACCAGAGCTGGGCTGATGCAAACCCTCTTGCTGCCCTGTCTGCAGCTGTTGTTGTAAGGCTTGTAAACCCACTGCCTTGAAATATACTCACTATATACTATATTAATTTTATATATTTCTAATTCCTTAATC
Organism: Actenoides lindsayi; assembly: GCA_025331215.1. Lineage (NCBI taxonomy): Eukaryota > Metazoa > Chordata > Aves > Coraciiformes > Alcedinidae > Actenoides > Actenoides lindsayi. Next base: position 38,863 of record WTSP01026587.1, read on the forward strand.
AATAGCTTTGAAGAATCAAATATCTCTGCAACTTACAACAACATAATTACCTTCAGCAGTCTAATTTGTAATCTCATTTAAAAGATCTCAAGTCCTTTTCTACAGTGATGGAATAACTCTCCCCCCTTCATTAGTCATACCCTTGCACGTGCTGTTAGATGTTTGTTCAGGACTGGTGTCAAGCTGTGCTGTCCCTAGCTGGTTTTCAAATCCTGGCACAGCAGCAGCTTCCTTCCATTGCCACCCAACCGTGACAACCCGAGCACCACTGGAAATCAGTACGACCAGTTCAGAGAGCTGCAGGGCCAGCACTGGTGACCAGTCTCACCGGGCAGGCAACGCAGCGGTGTCCTGAGCTGTGCCGCACACATGGGGTCACCCTGGGAATCTCCGTCCCATGGTCTGACCACAGCTGACACTGTTTTCCCCAAACATGACACATGTATTAAATATTTCTGCATGTACCAAGTGCCTTTTCTGCATTAACAATGGCCTTCCTGCAGTTCAGCTGGTACCTGACCAAAGAAATGCCTTTTCTTCTCAAAATATTCTGAAAATTGCTGAGCTCTTCTTGCATCATTTTCCTTCTCATATGAAAGGAAAATCCATTTCCTTGAACACAGAAGAGACTTGTAGCCAGAATTAGACATGGGAATGTTTCAAGAGAAGGGGTTGGGGACTGGTTTCTCCCAATGTGGGGGCTTGCCAGCAATCTGGGCAGTTAAACCAGATGATTAAAGACTGGACCCACTCTGCAAAGCTGCCTCTGTCTGACCACTGCCTGCAGCCCCAGTTCAGGCACATTTCTCATCATTATCTCTTAACCCCACAGCTTCCAGTCCCACTTAATAAGACTATATTTACTTATCTGGCTTTTGGCATGACAGATAGAACAAAGCTATGCTAAATTTCAGTCCATAAATCCCAGTAAGTAGATTGGGTGGGCTTAGATTAGAAAGGAAAATACCTGCAGAAACCTTATTTTATTAAAAAAAACCAAAAAAACCAAACCAAGAAAAAAAACAAAACCAAAAAAACCCTTAAGGGTCTTAAAACTGATTTGCTGACAGGATAGGCCTTGATGTCATCCTTCTATAAGTGGGTTATGATTGTTCTCACAAATGCAAAATGATATGCAAATATATCCATCACATCCTGCTGCTTCCAGTTTTACCTGACGTTTTCCTAGTCATTTTTCTTTTTTTTCCCTTTCCCTGTAGTCTCCCAAAAGCTGATGAGAAGTGTTTGTCCTGTGTCCAAGGCCACGGAGAAAGAAAGTGGAAAAGGAGAATATCCTGCACTACAACTCTTCTGACAGATACAGGTTTCCAGGTGGTTTATGTCCACTGGAGCTGTAGGGTTTCATTTCTGCCCTTGAAAAACAGATCAAAGACCATTGCCAGTATGCATTCTTCCTTAACAAATTTTCACTGGTTTTGGAAAATACAGAGAGTTTATAGTCAGCCAATGTCCCTCCTACAGTGACAACTTTGCTGTCCCAGGTGGATCTGACAAATTTGTCGCTATTGAGGTAGCAAAGGAGCCTGAGCAGGGGGCTGGGACCCCTGCACAAGGCTGCTCTCCCCACTCGCAGGGATTTCCACCCATGACGGGTGGGTGAGGGGGGGGGGCTGAGCCTGGGCTGTGCCTCGTCTGCTGGCTGGTGCTCGGGCTGCCCGCGGGCAGTGTGCAAGGGGCTCTGTGGGAAGCGGCTGCTGCTCCCAATTAAGTAGCACAGATCCATTGCCGCTCATCAGTCTGACGGCCGTGAGCCCTTCTCCTGCCTCGGGTGCTGGAATTAATGCTGCTGCGAGACAACATAAATTGCAGCTTGAAAATGGCAGATCAGGTGTACGCTTACTGCCATTAAAAGGCTTTAAATTGGTTTAGAATTGAAAAGCGGGAAAAAAAAAAATCTACCATAAAAGATCCAGCTACTGCTATAAGTGGCTGAATGTAAATGACAGAGTGAAGTTGAATTCCACACAAGTTGCTTTAGGACTTTGCGATGCTCACCCGCAATGCTGGCCCTTAGCAGGGGACACAGAGGCTGGCTCTGCTTCACAGCCAAGTTTTAAAGGAGTGTCAAATTAAGAAGCGCAGCTTTGAAATGCTGGATGGCTTCTGAACAACTTAAAGCCTGTTTTTGTAATGCAGGATCAAAGTATTTGAAGCCTTAAGACAGGATCAAACTGCAGAAACTTTGGTTACTCTCCACCCAGCAGGATCTAAGACCTGTGCTGTTAGCAATTATAAATACATAAGTAACCTGTTACATGCCAGCAAAGTGAACATACTACATCCATATATTTATACATATATATTAGGTCTCATTAATATTTCTCTAACATTTAATAAAGGAGTGATCATGTTTTCTAAAGTTCCTAAGGTTCACTCTACACTGAGAATATTACTGCTTCAAAACCACCAAATAGTCATTGAGTAAAAAATCTATCAATAATTTTGACATAAAAGTCAGAAACCAGACTGTCATTCATCCAGGACAGCCTGAGCCCACCAGCCACTGTCATCCCACCTCAACTCAGAGAACCTCCTCCTGCTGCTGACTGTGGAGGCTTAGCTGGGATCAGGGCGAACGCTCATAGCCAGGGGAGACCAGAACCCATCAGAGAGGAACAGCTCCCAGTGAGAGAGATGTGAAACCTAATTATCTCAGGCAGAAATCAACTCCAGATGTCTCATACCTGTTACAAACACTGGCTCATTGTGCAAGGGGGTGATGGACCAGACTCGTCTATTACTAACACTCAGAGATTATATGTTGAAAAAGCTTATAGTCAGTTATTAACATTTTAATGAACTAAATTTTTCCAGTTATAAATTAAATAAGATGCTAGCACACCTTGGAATTTTCCTTGGTATCAATTAAATATTTTTTTTATCACACATGATAGCCTAAAAAAACCCCTAATATTTAGAAATGAAAATACACTGCAGTAAACCAGCATTTAACTCCCATCTTTCAAATAACCATTTGAAGCAGTGGTTGAGCTCCCAGAGACAGCTCCTTACAGTGCAAACAAGCAGCTGACTTTTTATGACATTACTTCCCTTTTATTTTTTGAGGAAAAAACAAGTTTTTAAAAATATTACAAAACCACACAACGTTGCACAACATTTTAAAGTCACAACAACCAAACGACAAGGTGTTGCTCAAACAACGTTCGAATAAAACTACTTGGTCTGACCAAGGGTAACACTAATAGATGATTTATTTAAAATAAATCCCCTGCCTTTGGCACGCAAGCTTTCCTACGCTGGGTACGATCAGCACAAGGACACTATCAAGTCTTTGCCTCAAAGTCAGGATTGTTCAGAACCATGCTGGACTCATCTTACCCAGGGAAGCTGAAGCCCCCCATATTTCCTCACCATTACAACCACATGGCAAAGGGGTGACTGCAGGTGGTTTAGATACTTTGTCCTACCTCTACAAGCTACCTTCACCTCTCAGCAGAGCATAAGGGAATTTAACAGTGTTTATAAATAGGCTGGTAAGTCCATATTTTCAATTCTACCTTTTAATTTGGAGGACAAGTTGCTGCTGCTTTTTGTCTTTCTTCATCTCCTCCCTCTTTCAAAGGAGGGCTGCATCTTTCACCATGTTTTTGCCTATTCTGTCCAAGAAATCAACATTTTTTGACTACTCTGCACTTTGTGAACCCTTAAACATCTTCCAGCTGAAGAATAGACCAGCTTTCAAGGAACACAACCCAAAGGACCATTGATTTGCTCTCCTACCTACTTTTCATGGAAGGCTGGGAGGAGAAGGCAGCACAGGGAACTTGTATCAGGAGGATAATGAAGTACAGAACAAGGAGAACAACCAGGAGAACCCATGAGACATCAAGGGAGAGAAACAACAGCCTACAGTTCCAGACCAACACCCATTAGCTGGACACTGGTGTAACAGGGACTGAACAATTCTCATATAACGTTTTCTTCTGAAACATTAGCTGCAGACAAAGATCTTTCTCTGTATGAATTATGAAGTATTGTTTCATGTTTAATTGCATTGATTTGCATTGAAAGCTTTAAACATCAGCCTAATAATTATCTTAAACCAATTTGTCATCCAGAATACAATAAACCATTATCTATGCCAGTGCTTACAAGAAGCTGATTCCCCTGCATCAGACGAACAGGAAGAAAATGAAAAGAAACACTTAAATTCCAGAGTGTGCGTCCAGGTTGATGCATTTAGGTGAAAAAAAATTGTGAGAATGATTGCTAGTAAAAACGATAGTAGAAAAAAACCTCCAGGTCCACCAGTAGCACTTATTTACAGAGAAATTCCCAAACATTTGGACAGGGTCAGGAACTGGCACCTGCGAGCACCAACCTGCCCTGGCTGGAGCTGCAGGTCACCCTGCTGCCCTTGCACCTGCCACAGGGCTCTCCTGCAAGCCAGGACAAGGGGACCTGTGTCCCAAATCCTCCTCTCCAGGGCTGAAACCAGCCCTGAGTACAGTGGTTTGTGTTGTTGCTGGCAGCAGCGAGACCAGCCGCCTTTCTGCCTTACCACTCCCCCTTCCCTCGTGCACCGACCAAGACAACGTTTCTGCTTACAGAGAGAACGTCAGCAAGTATTTTTAATAAGGAAACTTCGCACTGCTCTGATCCTCGCTCTTGGAAAAAAATCTCACTATTTAAAACTAGCCTCCAAAATACCTGGCTAGCAGCATGGAAAATTTTGGACAAAGCAATTATAGCCTCAGCAAGCTACAAGACACCACGACACGGAGACAGCAACACCAGACACATTGCAGGGTGAGCTGGTTACTGAAGAGGGTTACTGAAGAGGGCTCCCACCCAGCCTGGCTCTGGAGAGGGGGGTGAAACCGGTGTGTGCTCTAAGAGCCCGCAGGTCCCACAGCAGCGGGATGGGTAAAGCAAAGGAGAGCTGTAGCTGGGCTTGAATGCTGTAAACTCCTCTGACAGCCCCGTGCTGTAGCACATTTTATCTGTGTGAGATCTCGCAGCAGTCGAGTACGTTACAGCCCCGGTCACGGGGAGCTGCCATCACGCAGCGCTTCGCTTGCGGCATCACACCAGATTTTACTACCGCTGCGAAACTTCCCCTCTGCCCCGTCACCACTTTCAGCGTGATGGTCTTTATTTTGCAGAGAGGGAGCTTGAAACGTGCCCAGCGCTTTCTAGGGTATGAAAGCCTGCTGTGACTCACGGGGGTGTTTCCAGGGCTGTCCTTCCCCACCAGGAAAAGGCAGGTCAACAGGGCTGCCAGCCCGAGGGGCCCCCGTGCCCTGGGAGCTGCCAGCTTCACCCACCTGAGCCACGGGGTACGGGACGGGGCACATGCCAAGGGTTACAGCCCCTGCTCTGAGCACGGCCACCAGCACCCCGGGCTGCAGGTCTGAGCTTTCAGGTGGTGGTTCTTTGGGAGCTGGGGAGCCCCTTTTTGCAAGCCGGGTGGAAGCGGCAGTGCAGGAACATCTTCCACTGAGCTGGGGCCTCCTGCCTTCACCAGCACGTTCCGTTCAGCCTACAGCCCTTCATATAAAGCATCATCAAATAATTTACAGTAGGTGTCAGCTGCAGGCTACAGCCAAAGAGAAGGTTTATTTAAGATAGCGTGTGGATTGTTATACAAGATCCTGATGGATTATTCCTATCTGAGAATTTACAGATACTGCAGGAGCGTGGCCAACAATTTGGATTAGTTTAGATTAAATTCAGACTGGGTTGTTTTTTCTCCCTTAGGAAATCTCTAGGTCTACAGATATTTTTTTATTTTTTTTTAAGAAAAGATATAGACAAAAACAACTTTTACACTTTCCAGCAGCCACCTAAAGTGCTTTTTCCATCAATCACCTTTGATATATGGAGGCAAAAGTGTGAGTTACTTCATTAAGAGCACTCGCACATAACTGGGTACATTTACATATTAATCAGACAGCTGAGCTGCTAATCTTTCTATCTTACGTGCATCTATAACCATTAGTCAGAGCTGGAGTGCTGCTAAATACTCCAGGTACCACCGAATGCTCTAAAATCAAGATGAGTGCAGGTGACAGGGAAAGGGTCCTGTTTACAACACTCCTGTAGAGCCGAGCGCTGCCAGCTCTGCAACGGGGATAAAATACATGTATCTAACACCATCAGCTTTAATGCAGAGGGAACCCTGAGCAAGGCAAGGCTCTCCCGCTGCCTGGAGACTTTAGTGATTCCCAGGGAAAGGCTGGTTCCAACTCAGCCTTCTGCAGGCTCTTTGCTGGAGTCTGAGTGGCCCAGGGCACCCAGCAGGACCCACCCTGGGCAGCTGGTGCCCACGGGTCACGTACCTACCGCTGGGGACCAGAACACAAGGTACAGAGGTGTGACAACTGCCTTTGCTGAGGAAGCGATCTGTGGTATCAATTCCTCCTTGCAGAACCGTCACAGTTTATGTTTCCTGGGCTTCAATTAAAAGGTAAATAAAGTGGGTGGCTGCAGCGACAGAACGGGCTCTGCAGAGAGCTCTGACCGTCCCTGCTTTGGGGCTTCACATTCACAGGAGAATTTGGGGAAACGGCAGCAATCCCCACGCCTTGGCCAGAGATGCTGCGTGTGGCAGACGTGCTTTACAGCCCATAGATCTCTCCTCCATCTTCCACCGCTTTTTATAATGTTTTATTGATTGGTTTTGTCAAACTATTTTATCGATCAGAAGTATTTCCAACCTCTGCAGTCTGGACATCAATATTAAAGAGGACATGAGGGAATACAGGCTTTAGGATGGAGCCTTGGCTCAGGCTTGGGGCCGGCTGGAAACCCAGCCCTGCTCCAGCAGCCTTGAACGACCCAGGCCAAAAAAGTAGGAGAAAGGAGGTGGAACCTGCTAACACCCATGGCCATGATTCTGCCTCCCAGGCAGAGGCACAAGCACAGCAGCCCTGTTCAAGTCAGCTAACATAAAGTCTTGGCCATGACTAATGCTGCAGCATGGGCATGTGAGGGAGAAGGGGCCACCACCACTGTGGTGGGGGACCTGGGTGGTGCCTGGGCAGTGGCACAGAGAAGCCATAGCCAGAAAAAATCCAGCTGATAAACCCAAGCTGCTCATCCTCTGGAAAGGCCAAGGGGAGCTGCTGAAGGATGCAGCACATGGTGCTCACTCTGTGGCTGTGACACACTCGTCCCCAGGCTCCCACACACATCTGCTACCCACTTAGACCACGCTCCTGTGCACAGGAGAAGGAGGGAAGGCAACAAGGAGCCAGTGCTGACACCACATGTTCTTACTCAGGACATACCTTGTGCACCACAAAGCCAAATTCTTGAGCAGATTTAAGGAACAAGGAGGAGCCTCATGAAGCATAAGAAGTGAGCACAGCTCTGCCCTGGAGCATCCCAGTGCCTGCTCAGCCACTGTCTGGGAATGGTCTCACTCAGAGCTGTACAGAGATGAAGAGGGACAGAGATTTCAGGGAAGGGGCAGTCACAGGCAGGGTAGAGAGGAGAAAGCTGTGAGATGGTGCAATGGGTCAGGCTGGGATGTCAGTGGAGCCAGGGAGCAGCTCCAAGTGCTACCCCCAGCCCATGGTGTGATGTGTAGCCCCAGAAGACAGTACAGAGAAGCACATCTCATGAGCTTGGGCTCCTCCTCATCCTCTTAGACTGAGGGATTTTCCACCATCAGCTATTTTATCCATGGTTTTACCCACAGACCCCTCCTTCTTATTGCCACTGCCCCTCACCATGTCACACCCCCAGCACTGGCAGAGCAGGGACACACACAGCCCAGGATGCTGGCAGCTCCCAGTGGTGGGGGTGGGGGTGAGGGGTGTGTGTGGAGGTGGAAACGTGGTGTGGTTGCTGTCTGAAATGGCACCCTGCCATACTATCGTTATCACACACCTCACCCCTGCCATTCCTGCTCTCACGATGGTGGCTGGTGGATGCTCCGTCACTACAGTGGCGGGTGGATTCTCCAGCACTACAGTGGCTGGTGGATGCTCTGTCACTACAGTGACTGGTGGATGCTCTGTCACTACAGTGGCTGCTACCTTAGGACCCCCACTTAGTCACTTACCTCACTTGAACATCTCCCTGAGTGCCGAGGGTGCCTCCGTGCTTGGTTAGAAACAAAGGGTTCAGGTTAGCCTCCATCCTGGGGTGCAGCCCAGTAAAGCCTAGTTTGTCTGGCACAAAACCAGGAGGGACAAGCCCAGGGTGAGACATCCTGCAGTTTGCTTTTCAGTCGGGATTATTTCTTCTTCACGTTGTTTTTAAAAATGTGCTTTACAGTTTAGTTTCGACTTCTGGCATTTACCTCCCCTAAGAGCATGTGAAAGAGAAACACCACAACAAATGCAATGGGGCAAAACCTCCAACCCTGTACCACCAAACCACTGAAAGATGGTCACATTAATACAGGGAAGAACATCTCTACTCCTTCTAGAGCAGCAGCAGTAGATGGTACCAGAAGGAAGAGCTGGGTAAACCAGAGAGGGGAGCATGCATGATGTAAGGACTCCCATTTCATACAGGAGCCACAAAACACATAAATAAAACAGACCATAAAAAACACACGACTGCCCCACTTTCTCATGCAAACGCCCAACTAGAAGGTTTTAACTTTGCTGTGGTTTAGCTGCTTGGTTTAAGCAGTGGAAACAACCTGTCTTAAGATGAGCCATGCCTCTGGCTGCTGCTTCACGCTAACAGTTCATACTGGTCTCCTGCTATAAAACCCAAGCAATCCGAGCAAGTTGCTAGGGGTTCACCATGGGGTTAGCTAAGTGCAGTCAGACACAGGCAGCAGCTAGCCCTTGGTCCTGCTTGTTTATTTTGTGGGAAAACATCACAGGTTGTTTCCACTTGGATCCTACAGCCAGGATTTGGCGGCCTTTGCCATCCCCTCAGCACAAACCCCCTTTCCTTCAGGAAGGAGAAGTTGAGGCCCCTGATCTTACAGAGGAAAGCTCCATTTCCATTTCATTTCATCAGTGGTCTGCAGGGGAAGGGATCAGTGCCCTCCTCCACCTGCCCATGAGCCCCAGCAGCACTCAGGGGAGAGGGAAGGAAAGGTCCAACCCTCACCTGGGGGCTAGAAAAGGAGGTAGGTTTTAACCGTTGTTAAGCACAGCTAGTTAATAGTTTTCAAAAGCTCCTGAGCTCTGGTCTTACTGCTGCCAGAAGGTCCTCAAGTTACATATATCAAATTAAATTTGCACTAGCCACTGCTAGGAAGGGTGGATGTAACTCTTTTTTCTTTTTATCAGGAAAAAACATACAGCCAGCAACTGTAGTGGCAAAGCCAGCTGTCCTTTAGACAGCCAATTTCACAGATAAGTTACTCCCCAACTGCGCATGGTATAGATCTGATCTTGCAAGTGGCCCCATGGGGACACAGCCCGCTCCTACGCGGAGCGATGCCAGTACAGGACAAATCAATGCAATGCTGCGACGAACGAAACTCATCTTAATGCACATGGTTTTCAGCCTTGATTGAGCCTCTGGAAATCAATGGAAATATTTCCGTTGCCACCCGCGTCCGCATCGCGCAGATCCCTGCACCTCGTGCTGCTGGGTCCTCCTCTTCAGGCTGCACAAAGCTCCCCTGGTATTTAGCAGTGCACAGGGGGGGCCAGAAGACCCTACACTGGGTATTGCCCCCAGAGGTGGCTTGTCCAGCTCCTTTCTTCCACCTTTGCCATTTATTTGGATTAACGCTGCAAAGTCTTCTGCAGTTCCACCAAGCCGTGTCTCTATCCCCGGGGAAAGCAGATGCAGCACTCCTCTTTCCTCCCCAACACCTGTCTGTGCCCATGAGTGACCCAAAGCACAGAGGAAATGGCTCTACATGTTCCTGGTGGCTTTGGGATGGGTGGGAGCCTGGGGGTCTGGGCTGTTAGCTTGAGGCAAATGCAAGATTATGGATTTTATAGCTTATAGTATGGACGAAAAGTTAAGTTGAACTATACTGCATTATCATAGAATGGGTTAGAAAGGACCTTAAAGATCACCTAGTTCGAAGCCCCTGCCATAGGCAGGGACACCACCCACCAGACCAGTTTGCTCAAAGCCCTGTTCAACCCGGCCTTGAACATTCTAGGGGTGGGACATCCACAAATTCTCTGGGCTACCTGTTCCAGCATCTCATCACCTTCATAGTGAAGAGTTTCTTCCTTATATCTAGTATCAATCTACCCTCTTTTGGCTTAAAACCATAACCCCTCATCCTATAACTATACTCCCTGATAAAGAGCCCTCCCCATCTTTCCTGTAGGTTCTGTGCTGCTACAAGGTCTCCCTGGAGCCTTCTCCAGGCTGAACAACCTCAACTCTCAACCTGGCCTCACAGGAGAGGTGTTCCAGTCCTCTGCCCATCTTCATGGCCCTGCTCTGGAACCACTCGAGCAGGTCCATTACTGCATGTTACTTCACTTGTTTTATCTAAATAATAAGAACATTCCCCTCAAAAGGGGCTTCTGTCACCACTTTTAATTTCTCATCAAGGCCAAAAGCTTCAAGCCCTGACACAAAGCCTGGGCAAACCAGCCCTTTCCTGAAGCTCACACCCAGTCCAAATGCACATGAGACATCCCCAGGAAGCGTGAAGGACGTACCCCTGGCTGGCTGTCTGGTCAGATTTCAGCAGAGTAAGAGCCACTTTATAACGTAGAGAAAAACGTGATTTTTGCCCCTTCTGGAGCCCAGCTGAAGCAGCTCCCATTCCATGGGGACACATGGATATTCTTACCTTTGGGAGAGGGGAGGTGGGCAGAGCCACTGTCAAGCACCACAGCCCCATCACAGCCCCACCAGCAACAGACTGGGCAGTGGGAATCCTGCTAAGGTCAACAGGATGGAAATCCAAAAGAAGACAAATGAAATTCCTATGAGGAGTGGCTGCAGAAATTGGGGTTGTTCAGCCTGGAGAGGAGGCTGAGGGGAGACCTTCTGGCTCTCTACAGCTCCCTGGCAGGAGGTTGGAGCCAGGTGGGGGTTGGTCTCTTCTCCCAAGTAACAAGCAACAGGATAAGAGGAAACGGCCTCAAGTTGTGCTGGGGAAGGTTTAAGTTGGATATTAGGAAAAATTTTTTCACAGAAAGGGCTGTCCAGTCCTGGAACAGGCTGCCCAGGGCACTGCTGGAGCCACCATCCCTGGAGGGATTTAAAAGACATGTAGACATGGTACTGTGAAGATTTAGGGCCAGGGATGTCCACTAGAATTAGCTGCAGCTTCCATGGGAAGGTCAGGCTTGGGATGGGGGGGAAATAAATAGAGAGATTAAGAAGAGCTGAACTACTTTTTTCCCCTCTGCCATGCTCGCTCTCCAAACATGAATAAGTTAAAGATGCTAATAATAGACTTCAGTGCTTGCAAACAGCTTCAGAAAGTAAACAGTTTGGGGGAAGGATGGCACCGCTGATGTGCTGTTCTGGGCAAGGGCTCAGGATTGCTGCTGCCGTGCCCAGACACCTCTTGCTCCTCCCTGTGAGCTTTAATGGTAACTGATGCTGCACAGCACCTAAAATATCTTCAATGGCCCAGCCACCCCAAATGTCTTGGCAGGGGACACGGGGCTTGCAGCCCTGCAGATGTCTCACGTTGCTATTGCTGGGGCCTTCTGTGAATACGCTTTTTCTTTGGCAACTGCTCTCAGCAGCCCTAAGGCCAAACTTCTTCCCAGTGTTTGATCTCTCCTCTTTGGAGCTGGCCTTTCTGCTTCCCCAGAAAAAACCCTTCCTGGATTAAAAGCTGGTTCTCAAACACAGCTGCTGAGGGAGCTGGTGGCAGCTGGGGCAGGAGCCCTTCCTTCCACCCCGTGAGCCCATTCCCCCAGCATCTGGCCTGCAGCACAGTCACACACCATAAGCTGAAATGAGGTCTAGGTGTATTTCCTAAGGTGAGGGGCCCCTATTGCAGTTCTCATTGGGGCAATTTCAGCACCCTTCCCATTGCCAGCAGAGAAACAGAGGCCACCGGGGAGGGACAAGGGGGCTGTCCCAGTACCGCTGCACCTCTTGCTTTGGGATTGTTGTCCTCAGGCACAGGCTTCCACTGGCATGGCAGAGCAGGGACAGCCTCCTGCCACCTGCTCCCTCTGAGACACAAGAGACAGGGATTTACCACCGAGCAGCACCTCGTACAGTGTCAGATTTATACAGCCTGAACCCTTATTTACACTTCAATTTTGTCACTGCTCACACACAAACACAAATCACATTGCTTTCCCAGGATGTTCTCACCAGCCAGCGAGCTTGCACATGATTTCTCCCCTAGCATTTAAGGGTGGAGTGCAGCCATACAAGCAGCTAGATATTAAAAATTAAATAAAGCAGGGAAAAAAAGAAAAACCCAACAAAAACCCAAACAAGAACAGGAGCTAGCAGCTCTGATTGAAGACGAACAGGTATTTGGCTTTTCAAAGAGATAATGCTTTGACTTAAGCACCTGAACGACTGAACACATTTATAAGACTGTTCATCTGCTTTGTACTTGAATTAGATGATGCACTTTTAAAAACCCATCCCCAGGTGAGTTCTGGGCTTTTTTGAAGATCTGGAATAAAAGCATCAGGCAGTTGTAAGTCACGTGCCAAGCGATGAAACGCAGCGATCGCTCACCAAGTGCCGTCTCTTGCGCCCGGTGCTTTGAACACAGTTTGAAACAGAAATGTAAATATCTATTTTTTATCAGTGACCCAGCTCAAACCACTTCAGTTTGATCACAGAGATGCAGCTCTGGTGAGCAGCTCACCAGAACAAATATTTACTCAGGTGCCTGAAAGGCTGCAGAATCCCACAGCGAGAAGGAAGCTTTTTTCTACAATAAAATTAAAAATAAATAAATAAATAAAATTTCACACTTTTTTTTTTTTCCTCCCCCTCCCAGAACCGTCAGGAAAGGCCACAAAAATCTTTCCACAGACTGTTCTCACAAATCCAGAGGGTGACTGGGGGTTTCCTTGCTGGCCAGCAGTGTGAGTGCTGAGCTGGTGGGAGCATTTAAAGCAGGACAGATGCCTGCAGTGGACCATGTGAGATTGACAGATGGACACCCATAGGACAGAGCCCAGCCTGGCAGAGTACAAGTGTCAGGAGGTACACAGTGGGGACTGATCTGCCTGTCCCCATCAAATACTGTGTCCTGGTGACAGCACCCTCCAGTTTTCCCCATCTGAAGCTTTTCTTCCACCAACCTCTTCCTCTTCTCAGGACAGACCTAAGTCCTTTGTCCCACCCACTGTGGGGCAGGTTGGAAGAGCTGCCAACTGGGCCCTGTTCCCATGAACCCTGGGGAACACAGCCCAGGGTTGGCTGTGAGGACATTGATGTGTCCTTGCCCACCCGGGGCAGCCCGTGGGTACTGAGGGGAGCGTGGCACAGCCTGTGAGCACAGTGGGATGCTCTTAGGGAGAGGAAACACTCTTCTTCTACCCAGAGACATACCTAACTGCTGGGCTGGAGATGTTTCACTAAACTGATTCTTAAATCATCCTACTACTGCCTTAAAAAAAGTCCCTTGGCAGTTTTCGCAGCTCATCAGAGGTGTCAGGGTTTTGCAGAGGTGGAGGCCGCCTGCATGGGACAGCAAAGAGGACAAAGAGGAACCAAGAGACACAGGCCCCTCCTGCTGCAAAGCTGGCACACTGGAATTCTGCAACCTCTGATTTCCAGCCAGGTCTCAGCCGCCTGCCCACAGTCACCTGGTTGTGGGTTCAGGGCCACCTGCAATCCCTGCCCTCAGCCACACCACAGCAGAGACCTCCCGTGACCAGCTCAGCAGGCACGGGGAGGCTCAAACCAGACACACTCACTTGCCCAGGGACTGTGCTATGCCAGCAATTGCGTTTTGTGCTTGGGGAAGGGCAGAGAGCTGAGGAACCACACAGGGCGCAGGGGCCATGAGCCTGGAGGGGAGGCAGAGCTTGGAGCATCCATTGGACCAGCTTTTCTCTCATCCGCTGGGGTTTGGACTAAAACCTACAACCAGTGAGACAGTGGTTCTCGTTCTCGTTCATCCAGTACAGGTGGGATTTTCTGATGGAAGAGCTTTGCAAGAGACCAAGCGTTAGAGCCCCACTGCCAGGGGCAGCTGGTCCAGCCAAAGGGGCCCATTCTTGTGCAGGCAGGAGCTGCCTTTCCTGCCTTCACCTACCTGAGCAGGGCTCCTGCTGTCTCAGCACCAATGCTTAGGTTTCTGTAGAGCTTTTTGCCTTCCGTGTGGTTCTGCAACTTCCTCTTCCCTTCCAGTAGTGACTTCAGATTTTCCACCCAACACCAAAGTTTCCTTCAAAGCCCAGAGTTTATAGAGCAGCACCAGCCGTTTCCTCCTCAATCACATCTCTTCACTTGCTGGCAAGTCTATTTTCCTCAATGGCTTCTTTTCCTGGGAAAATAAGTCCACCTAATTGCCAGATAACCAGCTTGACCAGTATTAACAAATTTCCCTTGTTTTTGCTCCTCTTACGCTGTGGGTCTTTTTTCCTAACCTGTATCTCATTTAGTTCCCAGCCCTCCACTTCTCCACTTCCAGGTCCATCCCCCCAGGCACAAGTATGAGAGACTCCAGCTCACTGCAACTGCACAGCTGAACCCACGGCTGACCCCACAATGTCACACTTCATGTCTCGTTGGCTTTTAGGTGGATGCCCTGTACAACCTCTAGCACTCCCCACCTTCATTTGTGGGTGCAAGATGAATACAGAGGTCTCTTGTGCTGCAGGAAAACACCAAAGAGGAGTCTAAGGCTTTGAAATGAACCAAGCCAATTGGAGATCAATCTGCTGCTGTCCCTCTTCTCTTACCCCATTTCTTGTCCATCTGTTGTGAGGTTGTGCAGCTTTGGCACATCACTCTGGGCTGGGTGAGCTCCCAGAAGCTGGGAAGCTGCTAGCAGGAGGCTGTAGCATCTCCTCCCATCCATGACACTGCTCGTGTATGAATGTACCTGGATGTTGTGAACTAAACCCCAAATTTAGAATGTCTGTGCTCTACTCAGCTGTGAGATGCTGCATGATTGATGTCCATGTGCAGCACTTGCTCAAGAGGAAGACTGATTTCTAACTTGCACATAAACTGTTAACATTTGTAGAAGGTGATCTTTTGTGATACACTGAATGAGATGATTAGGAAATGACAATTGAGGTGGGAAGCTCTGTGTGGCTTCCATCAGCCTTGCAGAGAACCACAGACTTCACCAGTACTACAAAATACTATAACAATTCCAGCAAATTTGTCCAATGGCTGGAGACACCGTTCTGGCACCAGATAAAACGTCTGTAAGTCGGACACCTGCTCAGCAGTCCCTGCAGCTCAGCCTTCTGTTGAGCAGTTGCAGTGACAGAGGATCCCAGTTTTGCTAAAATTCCACTTTGGAGCGTATCAAGCAGCCAACCGACATCGTGTGCTGAGCAAGTATCTGACCCTTTCCCCACGTGAGTCGCTGGACATCCATGCCAGCAGCTCCCATGAAGAACCACTCTATCCAGTGTAAGATAGGGCAGCACCAGACCTGTGGTCCTATCAAGACAGCCCACAAAAGCATTGTCAGGAGAAGTTTAAACCACTCCTCTACCTGCAGCATCTCCAGCTCTGCTGCACCCAGAGCACTGCAGAACCTTTGGTGTCCTGCTGTAAGAAACATCTCTTTAAAGAAGCAGAAGCCTCTCCATCTCTAGATTTGATGTAATGAGGTGGTGAGAAATCATCTCACACAGAAAGCTTCCAACACAAGCCCTACCTAGAGCGCTACCACTGTCTCACAAAGCATTTCAAGGAGTAGCTTGAAAACCCTCCAAACGCCCTCAGTGAGAGGACCCACTGGTACAGTTGTCACTCTTGGGCCACAGCAGTTCTCTTCGGCCTCAGTTTCCCTTGCTGCTGAGGAGCAGACACATTCCTGTGCTGCTACAGCTTGCCAGCCACTGCAGGTCCATCTCCAGTAAACTGGTCGCTCTCTCCTCCATGGCTCCTCAGCTCAGACCCCCCTCCTCAGCACTGGCCCTGAGGAGCACACGGATGCTGAGCCACCAGCTCAGCTCCCACGGCCACAACCCAGTAGCACAGAAGAGATGCAGTAAAACAGAAAGCAGGCTCACGGTGCCCGTTACATGAAGTGTAAAATGGAGGCAAAAAAATCTGTAGTTTTATGATCATTCCTCCAGAAAGAAGAGGGTCTTGCTCCCTCTTCCTCTAACATTTATCGCTGTAACAATGCCTCGCTGATTGGAAGAAGAGCTTGCAGAGTTTTAGCCTGGCTTAAAACAAATCCATCTACAGCAGCAAGGAGATTTTGAGTACCACTGAGAGAGGGTGGAGACAGAAACATTAATTATTCAGTGGAAAGCATGTCCAATTTGATAGATCCTAAATTCCCTTTTAAATGACACTGATTGGTTCTAATTGGTGCAGTCATTGGCATTACCTGGGTCCTGACATCAGCTCAGGAGCTGAATGTTTGAAGTGAAATAAATTCCAGTTTAAAACTACTTAAATTTCAAATAAAAATCGTGAGGGGTTTTGTGGTTGTTTTTTTTTTTGTCTTTCACTACACCAAGAACATATTCAACAATTAATTACGCAAGTGACTAATAAGAAATTAACCACTTTAGGAGAAAGGTTGAATTAAGGCAATAAAAGAGTTGAGGAGAGCACTGATTTCATAACGAAGCTTGAAAATAACTGGTTAACTGCTCTTGATGAAATGATATACCTCTAGATCTTATGTCATCATCTAATATATGGCAGTAGCCTTCTGGTTTCTCAAGTTACTGCTTTTAAGCTTTACTGGTATCCCCTTTACAGCATCTGCTCTTCGAGGGTGGGTGCTCCTTCACGACACCCCACTGCATCTACCTTACTGCTGAGTCAGGCAACCATGAAAGGGGAGTGGGGGAAAAAATAAATCAATCAGCATTTTCCAGGCTGAAACACTTTTGAGGCCATGACAAAGCCATTCAGAAGAGTGACCTAAAGAAAAAGGAAATTTGGGGAGAATATGGAAAGAGCAAATGACTGGCTTCTGTGGAATTTCCACCCCAAATTCCTACTGAACACACTCAGACCTTTGCATTTATTTTACTTTCTAGCTGGAGGGCCACTGAGAGGACACAGTAAGACACTAGGAGGAAAAACACAGTCCAAGAGAGATGGACGCACAGCTCCTTTTTTTTTCCTGATTCAGAAAGAACCTCTTTCCAAAGCCCCGACTAGAGACCACCCCACTATGGTGAGGACCTCCTGTTTTAACTGAGGTTTCTCTTGAGAAGGGCCCTACAGGAGAAATAGAGAAGAGAGTGGTCCCTGTGACAGCAATGGAAGAACCAGCTTCGACAGCACTCAAACCCCACCAAGGCATAATAATGGGTGTGATAAGGACTTGAAACAAGCCCAAATATTTTCCCCGAAAGCAAGATAGTGACAGTGTGGAATTCATACTGTGGTTTGAGTCTCTTAAGGGAGCCCTTCTGGTGGCCACGTGTTTCTTGAAAACCAGCAAGATGACTGTGCTGTTGAAGCAGATCACTTTACACTGGGGAAGCACAGGCATCTATCAGGCAACTGGAGGATCTCTAAGGGGAGATAACGAGCACGTGCACAGCATAATGCACCACCACTTACACTTCTGGGCTATTTTGGGCCCTAGAATAAATTTAGCTATGTTTATGATGCGCTTAGGCTTGGACAAAAAGTATTCACTTCCACAAATTTCAGGCCACACGGAAGAATGATGAAGTCCTCTTCCCCATGAGCCCCCCCCCAACACTTACCTGATCTTTTCTCCAGCAGGAAGTCCAGCGGGATTCACCAGAGTGGCGCTCCAGCACTTGAAACAGTTTTTCCCTTACACATGTAAACCTGAACATCTGAACATCATATCCTGACAGTATGGAAAAGTACAATCTGTTCTCAAATTTCTCAGCCACTAAAACAACATAAACATCTCCCATTTTCTTTCTTCTACTCTGCTGGCTCTTTTATTTCTTTTAGATGCTCCTGTAATTTAATATTTTCCTCCAAGACAGAGAATTCAACCCATTTTCATCTAGCAATTAATTCCTTTCAGCTCCCAAAGTACTTGCCATTTCGTTCACGAACAGAGGGGTGACGCTCCATCCGCTGAAGGGAGAAAGCTGCCGGAGCACACGGCAGAGCTGCTTGCAGGAGAGAGGAACGTTAAGCACTTGGTGTGGCAAACAGTGCTCCTGGGAGCAGTCGGACACCTAAACACACACACACACACACACACCCCCACACCCCTTCCCAGTGCTCTCCAACAGCTCCCAGGGCTCAGGTGACAGGGGGGAAAGATGAAGCCCGCACACAATCTGTAAGAGACGGTGGAGAAGCCTCAGCCCTGGTCTCACAATACAAACCCTGAAGGGATTATGGAGGTGGTTATTTTCTTCATCGCTATTATTCTTCTCTATGAAGTCTTGTTAACCAATTTTATCTTCACCCTGAAGTGGCTTATCATGACCTTTCCTCTGAAAAAAGGGTTAGTTTTTGTTACTGTGAAGCAACGAGAACAGCTTTGCTTATTTCTATGTTCTGCTAGAGATTTACAGTTTGCGAAGATCTGCAGGTACAAAGGGCCAGGAAAACAAATAGAGGGGAGAAAAAAAGTTCCCCACCGACCAGAGATCTTATTCCAGGCTGCAGACAGTCGTGACCAGGACACAGCAGCGACATTCCTGTTGGGGGGATCGGCTCAATCCCAGCCCAAAGAAACACCCCGGCCGTGTCCACACAGAGGGACGGGCCCTGCAGAAGGGCCCACATCACACCACCTCTTTTACACTCTGCTCTGCTAATGTGCTGTACTTGGAAGTTTACACCAAGTGTGAGACTGAACTGGGAGTGTTTGAAAGGGATCATTTTAATACACTGAAATCTTCCCGTACTCGTTAGCCTGATGGGAGGCTGGGGAGGTTCTGCACCTCTCCAGGCCAGCACCTCTCCTTCTGGTAGAGTAAATTTCTGCTCATGCAGATCAAGTGACTAAAGAGGCGTACACGGAATATTAAAGAATCCCTCAAGTAGTGATATATTAATACGATGTACAGTAAAATATATTTGCCTCGTAATTCTGGAAATGCCTGCCCAGAGTCAGCTGAATACTAAAATTGCTTGGTCCTGGCTTAAGCAGATGAAAGACCATCTTCAGTTTCTTCCCAGCATCCTGCCTGGCTGGAGGGGTCACGGTCCTCTGCTCCAGCAAGGCCATGCCTTGAACAGCGGGTCACCTGCTGGATCTGCAGTCCAAGAGGAATGTGAGGAATTGGGAAAGGCCAGCAGAGGCTACGAGAGTGTGACAGCAAAGGGCACTGCTTGGAGAGGGCAAGGAACGGGGCTGTGCACGCTGGACAACAGGCACAGCCCCCAGCACCTACCAAGGCTGTGGGGCCACGCTTCTGGTTGGGGCAAGCGATACAGATGGGGAAAGAGCCGTGGCTTAGGGTGCTCAGCTGGGACACACTTAAAACCTCTGAGCCAGGTGAGTGGTGCAAGGTTTCTGTCGTCCTTCACAGGGTTTAAGGGTCGGGTAGGGAAGAAACTGTTGCGTTTAGGCCAACTGACTGGCTTCAGCTTTCCAAGGGATGCTGAACTACATGATCTCTACAGATCCTTTCCAAGCAGTATTTTTATGATTACAATCCTATTCCAATTTATAACCAGGTTGGATTGCATAATAAATATTTTGTTGCTTTAATGACAGTTTGGATGTTACAAAGAAACACAACATTTCCTCAATCTGGTTGGAGACTTGGGGCTATCTTAAAAGTCTGTCTGCCAATAGAAAGGGTAACTTCACTCAGTAACGTGTTTGGGGTCAAGAGCTATACTAAAACAGCATTAAAAAGCTTAGGCTCTCCAAACAGGGTAAGAAGAGACAATAGGGAACAAAGATAACTAAAAAAGTTTCCTGTATTTTTGCAGAGTCTGAAGTAAAAAATACCTGAATCTCAGTGAGGAATAGTAACACCAGAAAGAGAAGTAACTGAAAAAACACCCAATGTTTGAAGAAATCATAGGAGGCCAAATTCAATGAGTAAGTTACCACAAATTATCTATCCAGATCTGATTCTCATACAAAGTCAGGGAAATCTCACCCCAAAACCCTATGGTACTAGAATGAAAATAGAATTAGTACTTAAATTGACTTTTGCAAAAGCTACAAGGCATCACTTGGAAAATACAACACTGATTTGAGCTGCATGCTATTACTAACTGGAGCTTTACTTTGTGTAATTGCTAGCATCGTTCTTTGAAAGCAGAATTCTTTGTAATCAGCTGTACCATGAGCATTACTTAGACACGTATCTGCCTTGTCTTTCATTCGGTCCAAATTCCTGTAACATGTACCCTCCCTTGTGCATTCAAATTGGGCAGAAGTCTGTCATTACAGGAAAGCATCACTGTTCTTCAGTGGAGAAAGCAACCATCCTGCTCACAGCAGGCAGGTGACAGAGGGTATCTGGGTATCTGCCTGTCTGCTGCTTCAACACTCCTGGACAAACACTTCTGCCTGCTTCCCACAACCCGCACTGCCTGGGGATGGAGATCATAAAGGACTTGGATCACTCTCCCAACCAGTTACACCCGGAGTGGAGTAAAAGGGGCTTCAACTTCAGGCTGAGAATAGAGAATTAAAGCAGTGTCATTTTCAGTCCTCATTTCAGGAAGACTTGTGAAAAAATTGAGTAGGAATGAGTTGGGATCACTTCTAACCCTCTGAATTTTTAAAGAAGATGTCTCAGGTAAGATGTTAGTAGCATAAGTGTCCCCACTTCTCTCCCCCAGGTGTAAGAGGTGTATTTTATGCTGATGCATCAAATCTTCTTACTCCTAGAATACAAAGGTCTGAAAGCCTTGGTCCAAACCCAAGCTGGCTTATTTCTCCAGCATTTTTCTGAGAAAAAAATGAATTCTCACTCCCCGGGCAGGTGAGACCTGACTACATTTGTCCAGCTCATGCTGCCTACACTAATCAATTTAAAATGAACTGGACAGCAAAGGTAACTTTTTCGGGTATTCTTTTTGGTGGAGTCAGAAGGTGGCTGATCCTGGATTACAGGACTAGCAAGGCTACCGCAGCTTGGTGACAAGCAAATGTAGCAGTAATAACTAAACGCTCCTTCAGAGAGGAAATAGGCACTGTACACCTCCCATACCACACAACCAGAAGAGCCTGAGGAGAAACCACATTGTGTCAAAGCTGTCAGCCATGGCCCAGCATGTTGTCTGGGGAGAGCACCATGTTCCCCAGATCCACGCCAGGCCCGGTGCTGTGATCTGTGCGCGTGGACGTTCATCTTTCGTACAACGGTCGGTACCCGCCCGCAAGATCCATCCTGCCAAGTTAGCACATCTGTGATTATGCATCACTGAGCGATGTGGTTTGGGTCTATGGACCACTCCACACATCATTCCTCTCGGTAAATGAGTAAGAGATGAAGAGCAAATAAAATGGAAAGGAAATCTGGCTTTCCTTGTGGGCAGCGATTTAAGAGAAGTCTAAAAGACACGTCTTTTGAACTTTAATAATGGATCAAGTGACCTAAATCTAATACTGTGAATTAAAGGAACAGCATGTGAAGAGAACGCTTCTGAGCTAAATCCACAAAACCTGTGTTTTTTAAATGGGGATTAAAAATAACTGTCTATCTGTCACAGTCTGTGACAAATGAGTAGCGTCCCAAAACTACCAACCAACCTATTCTCTTTGGTTAACTCCACACAAATCCCGGGAAAAGGAACACAATGCGAACAGCTGAAATCGCATCCTTGGCAGAATCTCTGTTCTACAGGGTGCCACATCTTTCTGTCAGACCTACAAATCCAACCCAGGTGAGCTAAAGAACTATGCCAGTTCAAAGTTGTTCTGAAGCGGAAGATGAAGTGTTGTAAGGGTGTGGAGGAAAAGAAGAAGAAAAAAAAAGAAAGAAAGAAAAGAGAGAGAGAATTTGTAATGAAAGCAACTTGAAATAGAACATCTGCTCCTTTTAGCTTTGTGGAACTTCCAACAAGCTGCTTTCACAAAGTATAAGCTATTGATATGAGCAAGAAAAAGTTCCTGAACGAGGAAAAGCTACTGATAGTTCAAATCTGTCACTTAGAAGCATTTACACAATGTGCCCTTAAACCACAACAGCATCAAGAAGGATGGAAATGACAAGATAGTGTTTTCCCTGACAAAGCCACTTCCCTAATCCACGCAGGGATTCACAGAGAATTTCAATTCCCAGCTGTAATGGAAGACACTTCAGTTAAAAAAAAAAAAAAATGCCCCCAAAAAATCTGTTTTTCAAGATTCAAAAGATTATAAGCTAGCAACAGAAATAATGAAAAGACAGGTTTTTGTCAGTTGGTATGTAAGAGCAGTTGTGTAAAAGACAGCTGGGTATTTTGAGACGAAGAATACAAAGAGCAGGCCAAATAGAAGATATGCCACGTCTTTTAAGTGCTTTTCTGCACGATACGAAAAACAAGTGGATGTGGTTTGCTTTTTTCCTTTTGCATTCGGTGGAGTTCAGCAGTCTAAAAAGAAGAGAACAGAATATAAACCTGTGAAAAGAGCGTGTTAAAATAATAAGAGATCTGTACATACGTCACTCAAGAACTGTGGTTTAACTGCTCTTTAAGAAGCAACAGCAAACTGCCTGGCTTCCTGGAATGGCCATGTGGTGTGGTAAGCACCAGCTTTCACCTGGAGCTGCCAGCACGGGACTCAAAAGGCTGAAGCACTCTCATCAGATAAATAGGAGCACCTCTCCTATGGGGACAGACTGAGAGAGTTGGGGTTGTTCAGTCTGGAGAAGAGA